>BLKR01004527.1:0-105548 GCA_011170035.1 Teleogryllus occipitalis | reverse complement strand
TTTTAAAACTCGCCGATGCTGTTTGCTGGAGAAAGAGGTTAAATAGTGTTGTATTTCATTTTTTCGAAGCATTTAATGTAGTTTGATTAACTACTTACCGAATTAATTCGGAATAATTAAGTTGGATTAATTAAGTCGGAACAACAGGAGTAGTTTAATACAAGGACACGTTTTCTTGAGCCCCGGTACATCTACACCCACTCCTTCACTAGCATTAATTGAATTAAGAATGAATGATACCAGGGAACATTATTTACATAATCTGGTAATCGTAATGTTAACTCCCGTGTAATAGAAACTAGTTTGCATCGAAAACCAGCTACAGATTTTGTTTAATAGTTCGGTCATCGATATAACCAACCAACGTACTCTTTTCGCATCTCCAGAAAAGAGGGATCAAGAACACGCGTGTTTGAAATACATAGATTTAATGAGTTTCTTTGCGGCAGAAAACCGCTCAAGTAGAACAATATTTTGAATATCAGTAATGTTATTTAAGGGGTTCCACAAAGAGTCACAATTTCGCAGCCGTCTAAATTCTCACCCCGAAATCATATGTTCTAAAGTACCGTGTTGACTTAAGGATTCTTTGAGAATTGCGCGTTATGCTTAGTAATTAAATTACATTAAGATGAAAATATTTGGCAATGTGACTTAGAAGACTTACGCTATTGGAAAATAGTAGACCGCCCTATTGCAGGACAGCAATAGACCGATGAATAGTGATGTGCAATTGCCTGTTAATATCCCTCATGTTGCCAAAATGACGTATCTTTACGATATATATCTCAACAGACGTTGTGTTTAGAAGTGTCACGTACCGTACAAAATTGCATAAATGGCTCAGAGATTATGCCAGTTACCAAATATCTATCTTTTCACTCTTGCAGGAATTCGCACTCACACTCTTTGCTCGTAAGTCAAGTTTGCACGAGAAGTTTTTTTGTTATTTATTGTGATTCCTTTATACCTAGTGATAACTTTGTGAATTTATTGTGCGGTGAGAAATCTCCAAGAACATCTACAAGCTAAATCATTCTGTGTAATTTACTCTTTCTTTGTTTTTTCGGGTTTTAACTTGTCATGTTAACCTCATAAGTGTTGTCCGTGAGTGAACTGTATGAAGAAAATGTTATCGAAGAATATGTTTTCTCTACAAAATGGGTAAATAGTAAATAATTGGATATTCGAGGCTCATAAAACTTTCGAGACTTATACACCGCAAGGATTAGTATATCAGGGCGGAAAAGATATGCAAACTTTTAAATCTTATTCACTTATTCTAGATTCATAGCGTAAATTATTTCAAATTTCTAAACAAAGGAGCATTCCAACAAAGCAAAATTTCATTCAACACAATGAAATGAGACCTTTTCTTCCTGCGTAATAAATTATGGAGACATATTTACGTCTGCATTATCATTGCCATAACGCAATGCTGGAGAATATTCTGCGTCTCCTGCAACCTTTTCAACATTGGAAGCAATCATAACAATTGAACAATTGTGCATTGCCTTGCATCCGCCTATTTGTCTTCAACAAAAAAAATTGAATTTGGGAGATATAAGCTAGTGACAATTGAACGGGTTGAAGTTATAATCACTGTTAAGCTAATGACTTTATTCAGCGAGTAACGTTGTGTAAGAACCTTTATATTCAGTTACACTCTAAATAACGGTATAAGAATCAAATAGGAAATGACGAGAAAGTAGTAAAAGTCATTATATTTTGTAATGAGAACATTGAAAAAATGTTATGCGTACGCGAAAGAATTGGCGTTATTTATATTTTGTCGGTTCTATTTTGCAATACGATGTCTTTTGGGGATCCGTTTCGAATTACTCACTAAGTAGAACTGGAACAATTTCAAAACAAGCTTCCAAGTTAACGCTAGCAAAAACGTAATAAGAAAGTCACGGGAACCGCGCCAAACAAGAAGAATGAAAGGGATGTTTCGTAATAATTGTACGTTCACAGATTTGGCACAAAATTCAGAATAGATTAGAAACCAACGTATTTTGAAAGGGTTTAGGATCCGTACACTGCCGGTCTTCTACCGATGGGGCTAGGATTCCGTTCGATCACAGGGGAATTCAAGACAAATAAAGCGTTTGGTTTTCGGTGTTCTCTAGATTCCTTTGCATTTCATTCCACCATATTCTTCATTCATGCTCCTTATCAACAAAATCAATGTATCTTATTATAAACATGTTGGCGGAGACCCGAGGGCGGCAGTGTTAAGATAGTGGCTTTGTAACTTTGTAATACAGCCACGGTGCCATCTCAAAAATTCATGCTGTGGATTAATAAATAAAATGTGGGTAGAGGATGTCATATTCAGGAAAGTTGGATAAAAACTCAAAGAATATATTTATGTAATTTTTGCGCAATAGAACTATAAAATATTGGAACAGTTTGCCTGCAACAATTTTCAAAATTCTTTCTCGCAATGTCCATTACTAGAAAAAAACGTTATAATTACTTTAGTAATAATATTAGATTAAGTATCTGTGGAAAATTACACAGAGTTTGTTAATGCTTGTACAATTTAAAGTGTTTATTATTATTATTATTATTATTATTATTATTATTATTATTATTATTATTATTATTATTATTATTATTATACGGTCTTACTTTATTTTTTAAATCACTGTCACGAAGTAACACTCGATTTCATTAACACAAATCTTGTCAGAACTTAAACTTCATTGAAAATTAAACTTATTTGTAAATTGAATCTACGTTACTGGCTACGCTGATGGAACTTTTACTTTATCGCTACCGCTTACGCAATAGAGAGAAAATAATGTGACGAGAAAATAATGTTGCGAGAAAAACGTCAGAAAAAATTGTTATCATAGGGCCCTGATAACGAAAAAGTGGATAAATCCAGTTGCTAAATTTAGAAAAAAAATTGTCTATCAGGTGGTCTACCCTGAATCCATGTTTTGTGAGTCCTTGATACCGTAAAATCAAATGACGACAAAAAGTATGTCTGTCCGTCCGTTAGTCCGTCTGTCTAGCGCCTAAAACGTTCAGCCGATTTTCTCCAAAACTGAAATTTCTCGGTCGATCTGACTAATGTCGCGGATCCTTCAATTTGAAATTGATATTTTAAATTTTGCGGGGTACTTTACATGAAGCAAAAAATTTCAAAAACAAGCCTCCATCATTTTTTATTAAATTTTGTTTTTGGATAGTGTTAAAGACGATTAAGAGAAAGGTGCAGGTTTCATTCTCATCTCCGATTTTTAGAAAATTGAAAAAATTCAAAAATGTTTCGGCATCTTCCTACAACTGCAATTATGAAGATAGATATTTTCCCCCTAATGATATCTCTTTCGTAAAGATAGATATGAAAAGAATGTAATTTACAGTTTTTCAAAAAATTGAATACTTTTTGCGTAATTTTGTGAGAAAGTATGTGATGTTTTAGCACCATTAGCTTGGAACATGTTGAAACTTTTCATTTCCTTAATAGATTCGCTGTCTCTTGGACTACTTACAGTTAATTCTCTTTTTTAAGTTATTTCTTAGTAGTTTCGTGGGATTAATAATAATTTTTTTGTCATTAAATTACCAGTCTTGGCCGCTCATCGTTATTATTTTCATCCACTTTGAAATTTCAAATTCATTTTCATTTGCAAATAAACAATGCAATAGTATAGTTATCACTTCTTCGAAGCAGGAAAAGTATAAAATAAATGAGAGACGAATGTCTTTTTGTACAATATTTTTAAACAAAATAATATGTAAGTAATACTAGATCTAAAAATAAGTAGTAAATTCTATGGTGGCAGCGCAGATTTTGTGGTACTCCATGATAAACTATCCGGGGTCAGAGAGGTATCTACCACAGTAGTAGACAATATAAGTTTAATGTGATTACATTTAGCCAAACACGTGTTTCGGGAACACTCTTCCCATCCTCAGTGGTTCCAAGTAACACAGATTAAACACATATGTGTTCCTGAAAAACGTGTTTTTGGCTAAATGTAATCATATTAAAATTATAATTAATACTATTGTGGTAGATACCTCATTGACCCCAGAAAGTTTAAATAAATAGTAGTTATACCACTTCTTCTTCTTCTTCTTCTTTCGTATTTATCATTTGTTTCTTGCTTTTTCTCAAGTACTGTCGTTGTGTCTTGTGCACTCACGACGCAAGCTAAATTCAGAGAATAATTAACAAAAATACAAAGTCGCAAATTATTCTTAATCTCATCTCATGTATCACATCCACTACACGCCATCCAACATCCTTTAAAAAATATATTTTCTGTGAACAAATGAAATTTTTAATTACCCATCTAGTCAGTAGAGAGAAATTACGTTTCTTGATCGGTAACTCGCTAGGAAATGTTTCCGACCACGGCAACGTCCTGGCCGTCCATCCCCAACAACCCGGGGTCGCTTAGACCTTGCGCCGTCTCCGGCCGCGTGCGTCGAGTGCGGCGCGGGCGGCGGGGTGGCGGGGGTGGTGGGGGCCGCGGGGGGACGGGGGCGGCTTGATTAAAAGTTAGCGGTTCCGGGCACGTCAACTACTATGGTCATTAGGCCCGTAAGTGATTGTTTATGGCCCGGGAGTTGGCTATGATCTTCCCCTGCTGGATGGCCAGATCTGGATCCGGTCTAACGTCGGCTAACGGGGTTTTCCCCTACCAGGTATTTCCCACCAGCGGGGTACCGTCGCAGTCGGGACAAGTTCCCAGTCGCCGACCGGTCTCCCTGCATGTGTGGTAGTATAGTGCATTTTAATATAAGTGAGTGTGTAAGGGGAGAGGATAGGACAAGGAAGAGGAAGGAAATATCGCTCGTGGTCCGTTTGTTAGGGTACTGCTCCGGCATTCGTCTGGTGTTCCGAGGCGGCGGGGGTGGTCGTGGTGGTGAGGGTGGCGGAGCTGCGGATGCGTGGCCGAGGGCGGCGGGGGCGGGGGCGGGGGCGGGGCGGCGGCGCGCGTCCGCTAATTGGCGAGGTGTTGAGGCGCCGAAACGCGCCTGCCCCCGCCGCCGCGTGGCTGCGTAGAAAGCAGCGCGGGCGTGCGTTGCGCGTTGCGTCTGTCTGCTGTCCATCTTCGTTACCTCATTTGCACCGTTGAGTAACGGCCGGCCTCGCGCTTCGGAAGCACGCACCTTGAACCACGTGCTTTATTATGCGTAATTTATTTCTACCGCGGGCCTCATTTCGCGACAGCTCACGCAGTGAAAATGAAGGTGAGAATACTCTCTCTGCAAATGAGAATATACTGGCCGTTGTTGGAAGTGGAAAATGGTAGGATGTAGGAAACTATAAAACTGAGTTATATTTTTCATGAATGTTAATTGTCAGTTATTTCGAATAGAATTCGAATAAAATGATTCTGTTCATCTTTTCCACATTTCTTTTGCTATAAATTTTATTTGTACTTGTTTAAGGTAAACACTCAAAAACAAAGGGACACCAAGAGAATCCATAATTTTGAATTAGTAAAACTTGTCTCGGGAATAAATTTCGTTTTCAGCTTATTGATCTGAATTACCAGTAATGAGTTGTCACCACTTGAAAGATAATAAGTTTTATTAGCAACATGTCTTATCAAGTGGTAGAAATTTCAAGTTTATGTATATTTAATGTAGTACCTCTTCCTCTTCTTCTTCTTTTTCTTATTTTTATACATTTGTTTGTAATCTAATTTTATTCTAATGCTGTGTATAATGATTTTTACGTCTCTTTTTAACAAAATATCACTCTGCAAAAGGTTCGGTTATACTTTCTAAATAGAACAATATAATTTGTTGTTAAATTTACTAATATATTCCGTCTTCCTGCTAAAATGAGGCTAGATCTATTGATTTCAAACTCAAATAGACCTTTAATAAAAAAACTTGCAAAAACTAATTCCTAACGCGTTAATCCATTTGTTGATTTAGAACTCATTAATCTTGGATCGTCGCTTTCGTACTTTACAGCACCTGGCAACATTAAACAATACTCCTACAACATTCATTAAGTGCCAACATGAAAAACTTTTGCCTGAGGCGATGTTACACCTGTTTGAGAAAGCGTCTTAGCCGTTGAAAGGTAATTTGTTCTTGACGCTATCATAACATGTACACGTTCTTAAGCTCACACTACGTATCGTATTAGGTTTCCGAAACGCACGGCGGGAAAAAGCGAACGCGAACGGGGGAGGGGCGTTGAAGGCGCGGCAGCGAGGAAAGCAGCGGTTAATTAAAAGTTCTTGTTACCGGACGCCGCACCGGAGAGCGCTGCCAGAGGGAGGGTGCGCGCCGCAGCGGAGCTAATGGGTGAAGGGAACAGGGGCGCGGTGGCCCCGGGCGGCGCATTTGTAGGGCGACACCGAAAAACAGCAACTCCGGAACCACTTTTTGGTTCCTGGTTTTAAAGATACTTCAATTCAATTCAATTTTATAGGAATTTGTTTACAGGATTTACCTTTTACAAATTGCAGACTATATTCACGGCGAATATAACTTCTTATAAATAGCTTACAAATAAATTCTGATAGAACAGTTAGCATAAGAGACAGTATAAATAACACAAAAAATACAAATAATACAGTAACACAGTACAAAATAATACAATAACATAAGATACAAATAATTGAGACAACAGAACATACAAAATATAATACAAAACAAGCTGTATCAAGTGAGGCTTGACGCGTCACAGATAAAATAAGTTCATTCATTAGTGCTTATGGAATTTTGCTTGAACTATTCATTTATAATGAATTCCCGTAATTTCAGAATTGATGAAATAAAGTAATACAGAGTTTTAGATCTTTCAGAGCTTAGATTAACCAAACAATTGGGAAATGAAAATGAATCATTGTGATATGGTTCTCTAAGCTCTTTATAGATTGAGCACTCACTTTAAAAGGTACTTTAAAAGATGGTTAATAAAGTGACACTATTGCCTTACTCGATCCGCTTTTATGAAAGTTAATGTTTAATCCGTTCACCGTTTTATTCCCGCCTTCATGCAACGATTGCTGAGGATTTTATTTTTAATGAGAAACATTGTATATGTAAAAAATATCAAATGATTTTAAATAATGAATTATAATTTGTGAACGTGGACGTCTGTGTAATTATAGTCAGCCCGTTCATTTCTTTTTACAATTTGTTTAGTAAAAAATGAAAGTCATCAAGACCACTCCGGACTGGCCAGGTGCCACATCTCTATGTTCATGATCCATCAAATAGCCGTGGCTGGCTTCAACATCATTTTTATGAAATGCGAAATCTTGTGAATAACTGTGTCACCAAAGAAATTTGGTAAATCGTTTCATTAGGCAATCATAAAATTTTGAACGTTTCGTTCTCTTTATCTAACTTTATTGTCCTATTTTTTCAAATCGTAATTAGTAATTTGCTGTACAGTTAAATCTAGATGAAAAATATTATAGAAACTGTGGATTACATTTTAAGTTGTTTCATAATTATTGATCTTCTATTTTTTTCGCAGATATAATTTCCGTCAAATTATATAATATATTTATTCTATATCATACTTCCAAAACATTCTATTTTTACTACCTTCTTTCCTAAACAAAGAATCATTTTAACGCTTTAACACTACCAGATAATTTGTAACACATCACGCGCCAAATATGAAACCAGACTCGGAATAATATTATCTATTTTATTTTCAGGCATCAGCTTTTTCATTAATGTTTGTTTTCTACATGCAATAAAAAATATTCGGTGTTTGGCAAAGATTAAACGCACGTGATACAAATCTGAATTTTAAAATCAGATCAGTAATTTACGTCGTACGCACTAATCGTCACGTGCGTATTGTGTGAGTTTATGCATTGGGCAATGTCCTTTTCAGAAAGCTTTACTATTCTCTCCATTAGTTACCAACTGCATTATAATTGTTTCTTTCTGTTCTGTGTAAGAAACGTTTACTTCTTCATTTTCAATTATTATTCTCTGAATTAAGTGTTCATATAAACTTGTGTGAATCTATATTTATTTTCCAGCAAGACAATACTTTGCTCACTTTCGTGCTCTTAAATAATTCATGCCGAAAAATTTCTATTCATTATTAAAACAGATTGGCCATATAGTCTAAGTACTTCATAATTTGGTCAGTCTATCTTAAATTTTGAATATATTTTGAACATCTTTTTGATAAAACGAAGAGAATAGTTTGCCTAGAAAACTAGAAAACCAAGCATCATGGAGGAAATACTTCAAGACATCGGGGGCTGCTCCTGGTTCCGCCATGTAGACATCTCGCGACAACTGGATGTCGTAAGCCTGAGAAAGCGCCTGGGTGGGAAGAACACGGCCGGAGCTCCCCCAATAAATCAGGATTGCAGCGACCAACAATACGGATGTGACGCAGAAGAGCCGGAGACGGCGCCATCGTCTAAGGGGATTTCGTGTTTCTTAGCTCCGTTCCGTCGGCCAAATATGTTGGAGGACGTTGTTTTATTCCCCCATCTTGCGTAGCTTGTGCCGATTTTCGGTGGAGTTTCGAAATAAAGTGCAAAAGATGTTCTCTTGGGACAAAAATGAAGTAATTATGTTTTATTTGAGGGAGGTTGATATACTTTTCCGTGCGGGAATCTAAATGCAACATCAGTTGGCTTAGACAAAAAGGGCCTTGAAGGCTGCCTGCACATAAAGTGCCCCAAAATGACAAGGACGAAAGAATGAGATAAAAATAACTCATTAAATATTTAACAAAAACTGTTAAAGTATGTAAATCTGATTATCGAAGATTATATTAAAATTTTAAGACGAAACATAACTATAATATCTTCGTTTTAAATCGTTAGTTCCTGAAGATGAAGAAACCGTTAAGCGGTTTCACTTCTTCGTCATTAGAAGATTCTCTCTGCCTCAATGTTCTTCCAGTTTCCCAGAAATTGAAAATCGGACGGTTTAACACTGAAACGAATGAATTTAACTTCTCACATTCGCTTTTCTACGATCAGTGTTACTTGCTGATGAAAATCAATTCAGATCGTCGGGTCAGCAATTATGCCCGAACTTCTGACACCACTTTCCTAAAACTAGATAAGGGTTTTGTTTTATATTTCAATCAATGTTTTGTTTTATATCTCATCTTCACATGTTAACCAATAAGATTTTTAATATTTCGTTTATTAAAAATATTTCACACCTCTCATCGTGTTCTTTAAAGTGCACTGCAACTGATAAACCACATTATTAAATACCAACAGTATATTTTGTAAACATAGAATACCCAGTTTCGAATGGACTTGCGGCTTACATAATTAAAACTGACTCTGAATAAAATTGTGCAAACTACCTTTCCAAAATATAGCACGCACAAATAAAATTCTATCGTATAACATTACGATAAATTGATTATTTTAATAAAAACAGTGTTCACAAATGATGCAATAATATGCATTATAGAATGTAGTATACAATATAGCACTTCTTTACATACCAACAATTTTTTAATGTTGCAGTTCTATAAACGTAACATGTAAATAGCTAATATTGAATGGAGGGTAGCCTCTATTTTGGAGACTTGCTGTTGCATTTCAATATTTGTGTCATCAGCCGTGATGAACTGATTACGAGCATTCAATCGGTACACGTAATTTGAGAATAGGCGAAATAACAACTCAAATATTTGCATTTTCCAGTCAAAATCGAAACTGCGTTATTGTTTTTTGCATTTGTTCCGAGTTTCTGGGAGCAAAAGCATAAATACTTCTCTCGACTACACATTTTTCTTTTAATTTATGTGCGCATCGGAAATTAGTAAAACATCTAAATATAACTGTCAGCATGATATCAATTACACACACAGACTCTTCATCCAATGCTATGAATGCCCTCATTCCCTATTCCAAGATAATTTTTATCTTAATTATTATACTAAGAGAAAGTCTTAAGAAAAGGTCTCATTGCATCTGAAGCATATTATACTACCACATAACTCTAAATGTTTATTTTGCATTTCTTATACCACAAAACACGAACTTACACGATATTTAAGCGGTGGCACAGATTCGCGCCCTGCGGCACACCCACCAGGAAGAGAAGCGCGCTCGGCCTGCACGACGCGTCCTATCGAAGTGACGAGTCTCGCAGCGGCTCATTACCTAATTGGAGCAGTTGCGCAACCTGCATGCGCCGTGCACGGCGCGACGCTCCCTTCTGCCCGTCCGTCGGCCCGCCCACCGCCGCTCGTCGGCGAACGCTCGCGGCCTCCCAGCCCTCCGTCGAACGCAGGCTGCTCTCCCTGTAACACGTTCTCCAGGAAATTTATCTTCCGTGGACAATCGTTTGGAAAAGTTACTTGCTGACTTGTCGTAAGTTGTTTGCTGAAGTCGTGTGCAGCTGATTGGAAGCGTTCCCTGTTTCTGTCTCACGACACTCGTCGTCCCTTCACTTGCTCAGGCACAAAGTTCATTCACCTGTCCTAAGGCACACATGCTCGGTCGTGCACGAGGAGTGACTGATAAATGGTGGGCCTGCCCTCTAAGGAATAATGACAGGCAGGTCATTTTTTAAATGTAAGTAGAACATACTCGTACTTCGACTAAAATGGCTCTAACTTCTAATTCGGTAGAGGTTTCCGTTTATTCACACCAGGGGTGTCAGAGATGCAGCATGGCCACTTAAGGGAAGGCAAAAAGCAGGTTTTTTGATATGAAGATTTTGTATATTTTGATGTTTGAAGGTTTGCAGGGAATCCAGTAAAAATATAGGTTTTATATTTAATGATTTTTATGAATAATGTGGTCAATACATCTCTCAAGTATTACTGCTTTCACGGAAATAGTTCGATAAATCATACACCGATTAAGCTAGATAAACCCTTAGACCGCAGCAATGCTAGGCCCTTCCATGTGGATGATGCTCAGAGCGCTCCCGCCTCCACCAAATTGTTTCATTTTTGTGTTCAAGTACACCATCCCTTGAGGCCATAACCTTATAAAAGTCTTCACCTGATCGCGACCTTTTCTAGAGGTATTGGATGATAACTCTTTGTTCCAATTCTTCTCCTTCTCGCAAGACATCATACTTTGATACTGCCATAGAGACGGATAACTGATGATTTGCGTATTTACAGATATGTCTACCTGGGCATGCTATTTTCGCAGGAGCAAAATAACGTGCCTGATGTAGCCCTTAGATAACCTAATTTGAACTACCCAACTCTAGTGCATATTCTTTCTTTGGATCATGATTAGAAAATTCAAAGTTTAGAAAGTTTAAATCAAATGTAAACATGTGCATTTGATTTGAACACAAAGTAAATAGCAGTATTACGTTCTGCCATAACATACATGGGCGAGGGAGTATTTATTGGTTTCGGGCTTGAATACTACGTAGATTATGACCATAAGTGCAGTGCATGTTATATCCCTGGAAGTGTTTCTCTCCCGCCGGAGTGTGAGGTCCGATTCCGACCTACATTTCTCTTTGCAGAATTTCTCCCTGCAGTTCTCCCTACCAGCAGGGCACCGCCTCAGTCAGAACAACATCAAAGCTCCCGACATGTGTAGTGGTGTATCGTATGTAAGTGTATGAATAAGAAGAGAAGATAGGACGAGGAAGAGATATAATTGGCCGAGAGCGATCCATGACCCGTTTCTTAAGGAACTGTCCCGGCATCCATCTGATCTTGATCGAAAGAAATAGAGAAAATTACCGGTAAGAGTAGACTGTCTCCAGAATTTCTCCAGTTCCTTACGCACGTCTGTACGAATGTGCAAAAATGAAGGCACAGGCTTATAACCATTTACATATTTAGTGTACATTCTTACACCATCTCCAAATGGTTTCTTTTTAAATTAATTTTTTTGATTTTCAAAGCGTGTTGTGAAGTGCAAAAGATTCGTCTGCTTAGAAAGATATAAATATAAGAAACAAACATATTTGCGTTAAAAACGACTGAGAGAAGGAAATATGGAGGGAGTCAGAGAGAGGAAGAAGTGTGAACACAATTCATGTTTTCTTCACAAGTTATTTGTGGACTCCTGCCTGTTCGCAGCACTTTTAAGAGCTTTTCCATAACAAGGAAAAATTCTCTTAATTTTCTGTCCGAAAAAAATCATGGAGCTCTTCTTTAAAAACGAATGACCGTTATTTATGATAGCCATAATCTAGATCTCAACGCCAGCGCTGCGAAGAAATTGAGACTTGTACGTATTTTATGTTACACAATTATTTACTGCAAAGTAACTTGTATGCCACCATTCCAGATCTGAGTGCTTTTATGTTGCAACTTTCCGGTAGTAAATATAAACAAACGCTAATTTAATCAATATGATGTGTATTGTTGGTACTTTCATGAAAACTTTTTTTGTGTATTCCGAATACTTATTCAAAACTGCAAGTTTTCAGTTACAGCAATTCACAGCCGGGGAGATCAATATCAAGGTAGAAAGTTAAAAAAGAATTGATTGAATCTATCTGAGAGCTGTGGGTACGGAGCCTGAGGGTGTTGAATTTATAATGAATGTACCTACCTACATTCTCTACAATTTCTTGTCAGAAACTGGTGACGTTGGGTGTGGAATTGAAGTGGCGAAAGTCAAGTAATTCGATAAGTGACCAATATCTTTGCCTCGTATCTATCAGCCAAACACATGGAGGGATATAAATTTGAGGAACCTTGTACTATAAAAAAATCATATGCCATATTCTTAAATGTTCATGATTTCTGATTGTTATTTTAGTTTCATCACTGTTTCAATTTATAATTGAGAGTTATAAGTTGATCTGGAGCATGACATTTAGTTTCTAAATGTTAAAAATTCGTATGCACTTTATTTTGAAACCAGCGTCCTTCCTGTATTCTCCTCGTGCTCTGCTTTGGACGTCTTCCAAGGCGGCCTGCCTCGTGGAGTAACTCGCTGCTGGTGGTACCCAGCGGTTGCGCACGGCCGTGGATTCTCGGGCGCGTAATGCGGCGCTTGCGTGCTGGCAGACACGCGTCGCCGTGCGCCTCGCAATTGTCCGCCTTCCTGTCTTTCGCAGCTGCACTTCAACAGCGACGGCAGTAGCGGCAACGGAGATGCAGATGGCGGGGGCGCTGGCGGGGGCGTAGCGCGGGAGCGGAGGCGAGGGTGGTGGCGTTGGCGGTGGCGTCGGCGGTGGTGATGGTGATAATGGTGGCGGTGGCGGTGGCGCTGGCGGGGGCGTAGCGCGGGGGAGGAGGCGAGGGTGGTGGCGTTGGCCGTGGCGTCGGCGGTGGTGGTGATAATGGTGGCAGTGGCGGCAGCGGTGGCGGTGGCGGTGACGATGACGGTGACGGTGGTAGCGGAGGCGGTGGTGGTGGTGATAATGGTGGCAGTGGCGGCAACGGTGGCGGTGGCGGTGACGATGACGGTGACGGTGGTAGCGGAGGCGGTGGTGGTGGTGATAATGGTGGCAGTGGCGGCAGCGGTGGCGGTGGCGTGACGATGACGGTGACGGTGGTGGCGGGGGCGGAGGCGGGGGGCGATGGCGTTTGGCGGTGGCGGCGGAGGTGGCGGCGGCGGCGGCAGCGGCAGTGGTGGCGGTGGCGGTTGATGTAGAGATGGTGGTGGCGATGGCTGTGGTGGCGGCGATTGGGGTAGTGTTGGCGTTGGCGGTGGAGGGGGCGAGGGCGGGGCGGGGCGGGGAGACGTTCAAGAAGGAGGAAGTGTAAGTAAGAGCGAGGCTTGGGAGCGCATTAATGCCCGCGCGATGACGGCGGAGGCGGTGACAGGGGCAGTGGACGTCGCGCGGGCGGCGGCCGGGAACGTTCCCAGAGCAGAGCCCAATCTGAAGCTGCTCCAGGGCGCGTGATGTTCTGCAGGAAGTCTTGCGTTTTGGAATTTCATGCTACAATGTGACGTAGAAGATCGTGTCATGCCGAATCTCAAGCGAAAGCGCTTTATGTTAAGAAATAACGTGTAGGTTAATGAAATGACATTAAAGTGCAATCTGGAATTAATGTAATCTGACTTGCTATCGTTCTGTGACATTTTACGTTTAGTTCGTTTCGTCATTTTGTATAGTTACTTTTCTTTTGAATTTAAAATGGGACTGGAATGTCACGATTATTGCGTATGACTGATTTGCTTGACAATACCATATTGCGTAACTGGTGGAAATAGAAAAACACAAAATTTATAAATAAATGGTCCAGTGGTCGTATTTTCTTTCACGTACACACTAAGCATGAATTAAAACTCTTATAAAGTAATAAATTAATCTCTTGCGTAATATATAGTAAATACAAGGAAACACCCAGTAAAATACACATTGGTATATTTATTACAATGAATATAAACTCTTGAAAAAAAGTGTTGGAAACTGTTGATACCATACCACGTGTTTTTTCAGTGTTTTGTGGTTTTGCTTCCAATCAAGTCTGAAGAGAAGGTAACATGAAATACTTGTTTACTTCGAGGTCTTCTAGACAATTGCCTTCTTCTTAGCTTAACATTCATATTTCCTACATCAAGACAGGTGAGCTGATGTTTGACTAAGACAGTATTTTACCATTATGTAGATGGCAATGATAAAATGTTTTAGTTGAAAAAGAAACTAGTCGTTATATTTGCACGAAATCAGTTAGTAGCACTTAAAACCTTCTTCTTTATCAACCTGCCTTGATATCTCCAATTTTACTATTAATCGTGAGTTAACGTCAATAGTTAAATTGGTATTATAGTCAATAGTTTAAATAGGTATTATTTTCTCAAAATATGCAATGATGCAAAACAGAAATTAGTTGATGTTATGCTTACAAAACTGACGGAGCTGAGTGAATGCGTAGTACTTTTTGCTTTTTCAGGCAGTATTTTTTAATAATTATATGTTTTGCCAAAAATAGAAATATTGAGATATCACTTCTTGGAATAGATAAAAAGCATATTCTAACTTTCTTGAATCTGAATTATAAAATATTTTTATAAATAATAATAATAATACTGATATTGAAATTAATTATTTATTCCTGCTGATTTAAGTAGGTTTGGACCAAACAGGATCAATCTTAGGTGGACATCAGGGCTTCAGACTTTTGTAGTTTATAGATTTATTTGCAACTTAACGTTTCGCCCTCTATGGTCCAAACCTACTTAAACTTACCATCTATCTGCATCAATAATAATAATAATAATAATAACAACAACAACAACAACAACAACTTATTGACTGCAGAAGCATTGTGATGTTGCTGAACATAACTACACAAAAACATATATCCAAACTTTTCCTTGTCTACATATTTTGGAATCCAGAACGTAGGTATTGTGAAGATTTAGAAGAAATGTGATATTTTGTATGTAAGATTATTGTAAACTGGCCTGGCGGCCGATACTACTGTCTTCGCTGGCTCAGGTTAGGTAAAACTTAAAATAATTGTACTGTTTTGGAACTTTCTTTAAAAACCATTCATTTTCCCTGCAATTGTCTCCATTGACATGTGTGTGGATTAGGGGCTGGGCTGGCGTAACCGGCGTTGCTATTGCCTCATCCCACGTACTTTTGGATAAAGTGGCAATTATTACGATTTCGCATTGTATTGATTTTATTTATTTTGTCAAAGAATAGTAAAATACTGTTTGTAACGTATCAGGGAAAAGTAGTACAATCTGTACATGTTTTCTTGAGCTCTCGAATCCCTTAGCCCTTACTCAACATTTAACCCTAAATAGTTGAATGATAAATAAAATAATCAACAAAGCAAGGTTAGTAACATTTGAAAATGTATCTCCTAAACACCTGCACCAATCATTCATCTTTGAAATGGCACTAACAGGCCTTTTTTCTGTCTCGAACATTAAGTTTGAGCTCAAACGCTCTAATCTGGCAGAATTATGTCAGTCTCAAACACACACACACACACATCCACTCATCCACTCATCCATCCACTCACCTATACATTAATCCATCCATCACGGTAACATGTACTGTCTGGTCTCAAGGACAGCAAGACGGATTTTAACTCATAAATCTCAAACTTGAATTTTTCGATACTTTCGTGCAATTCCAATTATTTTCGTGTGTTCTACGTATCGCCGAGAAAAACTAAAAATTGATACACTTTTGACAACAGAGACGATGGCGTTGTAAGCAAGGGACAAAATAAAACCAGGCGAGAGGTGGATACCCATAGTTTAGAAAAGATACAAGAAGATAAATCGAATAACATCGTACATGATAACATGAGATGCAAATTAAAACAAGATTTGTCTAATTTTTCGATAACAAGGCTGCCCAATACGAGTTTTTTTTCTAAAAATCGCCGATTTTTTTGCCGCTTTACAATACTTTCTTTTTACTTCGTATGTACTAGAAAGGCGAGAATGTAAAAACAAAACTTATCAGATGGAGAGGAGCAATGATGAGATATGGGATTCAAATAATTATCTAGAGCTGTAAAAATCCGCAAAATATATATAAACGAAAAACAAAAACAAATTGTAGTTCTCTTCTATGTTTCACGTTTCTAGCGTTGCGGGATGCGGAATTTCAAATAAAGTTCAAGTTCTAAAATCTCTGAGAACTTACTTGTTACTGTAGTCATATATAATTTCTTACAATCTCGATAAATTCGTTTTATTTCTTTTCTGTGTAAAAGACAAATGTCTCAGTTATATTTACCTATTCACTTAAAGGAACTCATTTTCAAAACAGAAAGCAAAAGCATCTGCAATATGATCTTCCACGTCACGAACAGGTTTAACCTGCCTGATGAGATATTTTATGAATAATACTTTGCTTCCTAGCTTTGTTAATGCAAATCCAGTCAGAGAAGAAGCAAGTTTAGAAAGCAGACAATTTACATAGAACAACAATAAATACTTGTTTCTGCATGTTTCACTTCAAGGAACGCAAAGAAAATTATTGTTACGAAATTCCGGTGGCTTTCGTTAGCGCTTATATCTAATTAGTGAGTTCTGCATTATCTACGTGCGAAAACACTAGTAATACGTTTAGTGCGTATAAAGACATGGGTCTGATTCAAAGAGTATATGAATTCATTGGAGTATATCTAAGAGAAAAAGGAACCCTGTAGAACAACTTTCAAGAGGTTCTTTTAGGCAAAGGTTCAGTAATAAACCAGACGCTGGCAACTAGGATCTCTTCTCTGAAACCAGTTTCGGTACGCTTCTATGATTGCCGCAGTGATGCAAATAAACCAGACCCCATCTAGGTGGACGTGTAAGCGCGCGCTGCCCTAGGCAAGACCAATATGTTCGAGAAAGATGTGGGCGGGGTACGTGAAATGAAGTTCAGAAAGAAAAAAGTAGATGAAAAATGTTGAAAGGAGAGGAGAGAGAGAGAGAGAGAGAGAGAGAGAGCGAGAGAGAGAGAGAGAGCGAGAGAGAGAGAGAAGGGTAAAGGTCAGATATATTTCAAGAAGATAATATGAATTTAAAAGGAAAGAGGCGAAGATACAAGCAAAGTCAAAGAAACAAAGAATAGATGGAATATGCAAGGCCAGAGTTAGGATAACATTCATGGCCATGATACTTGTAGTATCCTAAATGTTATCCTAAACACTAGCGATACTACTACAGAAATACCAAGTGAAACGAAAGAAAGAAGAGTATTTCCCTCTTGTATGAAAGGGAACCAGTCGTCATAACTACTAACATGTTATTGAGATTCTCACTTGGTGATGTAGGCACAAAAGTTGAGAGTTCATTTGCAAGCACTTGGTTGTAAATAATGTCTAAAGCGCTCCACTCGTATGCGGTCACGAGAGATTTCTCAACACCCCTCGGTAGGGCGGGATAGTAAAATTTGGTTACTCTTTTTAATAAGAAATGAGACTTGCGTAGTTCGGCTTTACTACACCTTTCTAGTAAAGGTCTGTAAGATTTTTATTATAGAAAGCCTTTTTTATGAAAATGACAATGTTTTTCACATCAGAAATCCATCAAGTGACTGCACTCGTCCCTCCTCGTGCGAGAGTAGTGTTTACAAGTATTTACATATAATGTGTGTTGCATTTGAACGTATTTGTTTTACACAAAAAATGTACTCGTATGTTGAGCTAAAGCCGATTACTCAGTTATAAAATTGTGTAACACTCACACAAAAAGTTATTCTCTTGGATGAAGAAACGGGAATATTTTAAAAATAGTATTTTACTAAACTTAAAATTCAAGATAAATAATTAGATATTTAAGCGTAATTATTTCATTATTCTAAAGAGAGCCTTATGAGCAAAAAGCATTTTGAATGAATAAGAGAAAGAACAAGTTATGCATAAGAAATAGACGTAAAAACGAAATTTAAACATTATCATAGACGTAGGAAATGTTCTCGGTAGCAATGATTGATTATGTCATAATCTTAAGGAGACATATCATTTGGTTTTTGACAATCAAAACAACGGTTATTCCATAAACGGAAATTTTATTGACTTCTCTCAATAAATTTCGTGACCTAATTGGTCACATCTTCAGTTGGTCGGTCTTTTTTGTGTGCGATTGCCGCCTAGGCTTCTGGTGCATCTAACGTGACCTTCGGCTACCGCTGCGTCCAGAAGAGGAGGCACAGACGAATGGGAATGCGAAGTAATAGAAGAGCAACACACAAACCTGCGGAGGCGAATTCCAGGCTTCGTATGAAGCGTGGGTTTGTTCGAAGAGCATCTTGATTAACGCTTGTTATGTGATGCGGAATATAAGTGAGACGTCAATCTCGGAATAAATAAACTGAACACGGGTGCTTAGGGGGTCAGTTATTGCTCCAGAAAGTAGTTTAACCAGCTCTCTGAGCTGGCAAAGTCCCAGTTACTGAAGGATTCTGATTCATCGTGTTAGAAATTATTAGGAACTAGTAGTGATACAACAGCGCGTACTTCCTTGCATTGTTTCTGTTACATAAGCATTAAAACCTTCCCTATGCGTTATAAAGAATGTTAAACATTTACAGTTTTGGAAAATTCAGAGGTTTTAAAAAATCATGCGAGTAAGAGTACAAAAACTTAAGAAACATTTTTCAGATTTGATAAAATCTTAACATAATTTTTAAAACTTGTAACTATTTCACTCAAAATTACCCGAAATCCATTCATATTTTAAAGTAGCTTATATTACATTTTTTAAAGATCTATTATAAAAGAACATGTTTTATTAAGTAAAAATGTCATTAATATTATATTTGGAGGAACACGCCGAAGAACTTTTGAACGTTTGCAATTATCGAAAATTCATAATTTAAATAGAAATCAGACGAGAGTAATTTTATAAGACTACTGTCTTTTATTTAAGGAAAAGGCTTTAAAAAATATGAACCTGTTTTTGATAAAATCATGTAAATTTGCTTTTATTGCACTCAGTATTGTAGGAAACATACATATATTTTTTTAAATCTGCATGTCCTTAAGAAATTATTTTTTAAAACTGATTTCATTAAGGAAAAATTCTGCTTCATATCCCTGTGGTAGGAAGACGTCGACATATTTTCAATTTCCGATTTTTGAAATTTTTTTGAAAATACCTGAATCAATTTTATAAGCTTGCGTTAAGTCTCTGAGAAAGAAGTTGAAACTCATTAAAATTTGAAAATACCCTTGCAGCTTCAGAAAAAATGCCTCCAATACGAAAATATGGAATTAGGTAAAGCATGCTTAAAAATGGCGCAGATCTCATTTTCACATTGAAGCCCTGTGATTTTGAAAAGAATTCTTAATACTTTGGAGGTACTACATATGAAGCCCCTGGAACGTTTCCAAAGTTTATTTCAAAAATGACTCCAAACTTTTTCTTTAAATTTATTGTAAGAATAGAGTGAAATACACTTATGAAGATTGCTTATGTCCAATTTTCGCCGTTAATTCTAAATTTGCGAAATTGCAAATATTTGAATAGTTTTTGGATTCCGCAGTGCAACTAAATTACTGAAAATTAATACTTAATCTTCACATGAATCTGGTTCTCAACAACTAGATATTTAATTAATGTTATATACATTTTTGAAAATATAAGTTTTCTCGTAATTTTGAGTGAAATATGCGTAAATGTAAAAAGAAGCTTTTCCCCAAACGTATCCAAATTTTGTTTAAACTTTCTGTAAGAACTATTAAATGAAAAGATAAATAAAAAACATTTTGAATCATTTCTGAGAACATTTTGATAATGTTGAGGTTTCATGTAAAGTACTTCCCACACATACACAAAATCAAAATATCCTCTTCAAGACTACGAGTTCGCCTTTATCGATCGGGCAACATCAATTTGACAAAAAATTGACATAACTGCACAGGCGGGTAGAAATTAGCAGAGATATGGAAAGACAAAAGTTTTGCCGTCAACCAATTTTTGGGGATCAAGGATCCACAAAACGTGAAATCTGACTACGCAACGTGTAAAGAGAAAGTAATTTACTACATAAAGAAACAATGTTTATGCACTTCTTTTATATCAGGGCCATATAATGTGGAATTACATGTTGAAAAACGCTGATATTCGACGCATCATTATAATACAGTAGCGTCTACCCGGCGCGTTGCTGCCGCAGAAGAAATTATTATAGAAATATCGTTTGCAATTTGAAAGAGCTATCTTGTTCCTTATTCTTATTTAAGAGTTACATTACCTCTTTCTATCTCTCCCCCTCCCCCTCTCTACCTCACCCCTCCCCATTGCTCCCTCCCCCACCCTCCTCCCCCTTCTTTTTACTACATAAGTAACTTACGTAGTGCGGCGAAAAAGTAAAAAAGTTCTTTTTCCGTATCAGGGGATACCCAAACGTCTAATTACTTTAAAAACTCGAATGCGATTTTTTGCACTATTACGTAATTTTCTCTTTATCGTGAACGTTACTTCGAATATACTCGTACGTAGCCTAGTACGTATACGACGAAATAAAAAATAGCTATAGATATACAGGGCGAGTCACGTAACTTTAGCACCTCCTGCATTTTTTGAACGGTTGAAGTTATTGCAATGTAGCTTTTACGTAAATGAATAAGGGAATGGGACTAATTTGAACATGTATTCATTTCTAGTTTATCATTTGTATTTTTCGAAATATTCAGGTAACTTTTTTCAAATATAACTATACATTTTTTAGTCATGACGAGTGTAAAAAGACAAATCCAATGATATACAGATTGTCATATGTTAGATAAGCTTTTTCTTGAGTAATTTTTATTTTTTAACGAATTTTGTAATGCTCCGAGCACGAGCTAGCAGGGAGAGCGCTGCGCGACCTTGGTTGGTGGACAGTTACACTTAAAATATACGTTCAACACGAGTCGCAAAACATCAAAATTACTCAAAAAATACTTATCTAACATCTGGCAATATGTATATTATTGTATTCATCTTTTTACACTCGTCATGAGAGACTAAAAAAATGCATAGTTCCATTTGAATAACGCAAAGGTCTCTTAAAATACAAGTGATAAAATCAAACCTAATACATGCGTCAATTAGCTCCATTCCCTCATGCAAGTTCGTTAAAATATGCATTGCAAAACTTCAAATTCAAAATAAGCAAAACTTCATCCATTCAAAAATTACAGGAGATTCTAAAGATATGTGACTCACTCTGTATATTCCGCGCTATGGGCGCGAAAGTAAAATTAATGTTTAATAGTACTACCAGAGGTACCTGCAGTTGCTTTTGTCGCACATAGTTCTAATACCGACACGTTCAATGATTTATTATAGGTTTCTGAGATATATTATTTTGTAAGTATATCAATGATTTAAAACTTATTAATTTCAGAATAAGGATTAACATAAATGTAAAAATGGCCATTGTTTGAAAACTCACTTCTCCGTTCATTTAGATCTTTCCATCTTCAATCGTATATTGAGGTACTATATGTCTTTACGATTGAGAAAATGAATTTTATTTAAAGTAGGTGATAAGCAGGCACTATTAATCAAATCATTATTTCATATATTTTAACCCTCGAGCGGCAGCAATGGTGCAGAATTGCTACCACTGGAATATTTTTCCGAGTATATTGGGTGATAGCCCTTTCAGGAAGTCATGGCTTGTAGTATTCCTCGGGTGACACTCCAGGAAGAAGATACAATCGTTTTCTTCTAAGATAGCCAAGGACATTGGACAGCCAAGAAGTCATCGACTCGAGCCGCGCAAGCTTACGTGTACATCGTTTCTAACACAGCTACCTTTATGTTACCAGCGGTCTGCAAGATTGAGAGGTCGGGGCAGTTTGGAGCAGATTTGCACCGTGCTGCCAGTGTTGTATCTTTTCTTGCTGCGCATTTCACTCTCAAATCAGAGGTATCTCAAATCAAATTGGAGAAGAAGGGAATTTTTGGAACTTCAGGAAATACAAGAAATATTAGATGAGAATTTCAAATCAAATCATGTCAAATGAATCTTTCTCTGGGGGCGAGGTGGATAAATACGTGAATAATGATGAATATAGACGACGATTCAACTTTTGAGATTGACGGAGAAAATATTTCTGATATGGAATATGATCTTGAAGGGGAAGAAAATTGTTTTGTTGGAAGAAATAACGGGGCAAAATGGAAGACAACGCCCTTCAAAATGACTTCGAAGATTAGTCAAAAGAACATAATAAAAAACATTCCCTGAGTTAAGGTAGTGCTAAAAATGCTGAATCAGAAATATAAGAATTTTTTCAGATTACTGATGAAAATATGTTAGATGAGATAATGGCATATGCGAACATATAAAAAAAATGTCCAATACACACGTTACAAATTTTCGGGAAATACCCCGTAATGAACTTTGGGCTATGCTAGGCATATTGTACTTGATAGGAACGAAGAAAGAAATCATACTAATGTGAAGGAACTTCGGGCACAGATGGTACTCGTATAGAAATTTTATTGCATGAATGAGTTATTGAAATTTTTTACAAATGTTGCGTTCAATCATATTTGACAATACCCAAACCAGAACGACAGAAAAGCGACAAGCTTGCTCATATCAGAACTATTTTAGATTCTTTCAAGCCATTCATTATGATTCAGAATGACTTGGCAACAAACAAGAGAGTAATATTATTCACACAGTTTGTATTTGCAATTTTGTCAATTATGTCAATGTTACGAATTTTCAGTTACCCTAGTAATTCGTCTAAATATAATTTTTTTCAAGTGTACATCTGAATAAATAATGTTCACAAGGAAATAATTAGCCTTCTTTGCGAGAGAAAAACCGTAGAATAACATTATTTCCAAGAAAACGTAGCTGGTAGCAAATATGCACCGCGCTGCTGCTCACGTATAGTTCAGAGACGCTGCTTCTCGAGGGTTAATGATTGTTTCTTATTTCCGAAATCATTCCGAATTAAAAATCTAGTCTTCGTTAAAGCGGTTAGAACTATCCGTCAAGTCAGAAGTAAAAATCATGAAACAAACATAAAACATGACAATTGAGACCTTAAGTAATTAGCATTTAGATAATTTTGCAAGTAAATAAATCCATAAAAACGAAAGTCAAGTTTGGCATTTAAAGAACATTTTTCAAATCGATTTATAAAAACATTTATCCAAAAAATTTAAAACAATTTTCTAAAAATTAAAGAACGTCATACAAATGAACAAAATACTTTTCTAGTTTTAGATTACAAAGTTGTGATTTGTCAATTTTACGCACGAGGTGAATGTTTTTGAAGCGTAGGTAATCGCGAGCGGCGGCGCGAGACCCTTCACACCAGTTTGTCCCACGCGCGGCGGCGTTCTCATTAGATATGCATTCTAAGTGAATTTGCATTTGATCCCGATCGGTGGATATTATGGCATTCCTGCCATATTCTAAACGTTGACATGGTTACCCACGGAAAAGGCGGAAATTGTTTTGCTCTAGATATCACCATGTGGTAATATCCGTGTCATGCACCAGTCGATTATGGCTTTACGGATTTTGATATTAAATCACTGAAAATGAACACGGAGTACAGGAATTGATACGATAAAATGTCTAGCGAGATTGATGATGTAAGTTTATCTGCATAGATCCTGAAGGATTACCTATAGATCCTATACTAGATTATCGATTACGATCCTAGATTACTTATAGATTCTGAGGGATCTATGCAGGATCTAGGAAGTGAATTTGCCTCCTTTTACTTTCTCGGTTTACTATGTAAGTATTCAGAAAGTTAAATTAAAATGATACCTGCGCCCATTTTAAGCGACCTTTGCTATTTTTGTGGGAGAATTTTAAAGACAAAATTGGGACCGGTTTTTCAAAGATTTTTTTATAGATAGCACGCTAAAACTACTAGTGTTTTTCAAAAAATTGTAGATATTTTTAAAGATTTGATTTTTTAGAACAGATATCATTTAACTTACAAATTCCTTCCTTGAATATTGTACTTTGGCAGTGTTACAGTTTTGCAATGTTTGAGAATATAGAGTTCGCCGAAAATAAGACCAATACCAGTATTTTTATTGACCTTTGATACATGCGAAAAGAACATTTAAGAAAATATGAGGCCGTTTTTAGGAAATAATTCTTTAAAAATTGTCTACAACTCTCTCAAATGTAACTCATATTTTTGACAAATTGTACACGACTATATTTCAATATCTGTATTTGAAGCACATACTCCATTCAGAAAAATCTCTATCTTGGAAATTGTAGTTGTAGGAAGACGCCGAAAACTTCTCGAAATATTGCAATTTTATAAAAATCACAGTTTTCAACGACAATAAGACCCGCGCCGTTTTGTAAGATTTGTTTTCGCTATCCGAAGGCACAGTATGAAATAAACATTTAGATCCATTTTTTTTGAAATATTTCGAAATGTTCTTGAGGCTTCATGTAAAGAACCCCCTAAAATTTGAATATTTGTTTCAAATTCTCAGAGCCTTCAGTTCGTTCAAATAGATCGGGGAATATCAGTTTTGGAGAAAACCATCAATCAAATTGTCAACAGACAGACGGTCGGACGGACGGACGGACGGACGGACGGACGGACAGACGGATAGACGACAGAAAGACGTTTTGCCTGCAATTGATTTTTCAGCCAAGAAACCACGAAACTTTAATTTAGACTACACTACGTGTTATAGAAGTAATTTACTATGTATAGGAAAAATATTTTTCGTGTTTGTCCTTATCAGGACCCAGCAGTAAGAATTTTTCAGTCAAAAAATCCGGAATTTCCAATGCACGATAACAATACTTTTTCTTACGATGTAAGGCGAGAAATTAAATGTGAATAAACATTTTTCCTCTATGTAGGATATTTCTTCCTTCAACTTATTATGTAGTCAGAAACTTCCATATCGGTAAATAAATTAACGGCGAACTGTTCCGCCTTCGATGGCTGAGGAGACTCGATCGTGTGGCGACTCAGCGACTCGGGTTCGAGTCCCGCCGTGGACATGGTTGTTTGTCCCTTGCCTTTCGTGTAGGTGTGGTGCCACGGAAGGCCATGTGAGTCTGCTGACCATAGACTGAAGAGCCCACAAGTGTGTCATTGTCCAGTGTAAAGTGTCCCCATGAGAGACATAGTGGGTAGGCGGCGCGGATAGTCGAAAATTGGCATCTCCTGATGTTGGAAAAATCCCCCAGAAGAAACAAAATAACGGCAATCTGTCCTGTATATCTGACCGTCCGTCTGTCAGTCTGTGGTCAACGCGACGACCTAAACCGATCAAACAATTTTCTCCAACATTAATACTTCCCGATCGATCTGAAAGAACCCGAGTTCCTATGAGTTTGAAATAGGTATTCTGATATTGAGAGTACTTTACATGACGCATCAACATTTTCAATGGTAATGAAAAATAGGAAAAATATGTTTCCCACATGTTATGACAGAGTGAATCCAAATGTGTAGACATAGTCTATTTGTTTTCTAAAATGTTCTAAAATTTGTTGATCAAGTTCTAACATGTTTAGTCAGACATCATATTTTGTTCTAACATGTTCTAGAATGTTAGATTAACACATGTTAGTTTACACATGTTTGAACAATCCTTATGTTCTACTAACATGTTCAAAAATGTGTTGTAACATATTGTGTAGACAGAATCCATATCTGTGGGTTTTTAATTCCGAAAGATCGATTGACGTCAAAATATCTTTCAGTGTCTAGCGCCTTAATCGTTCAACCGATTTTCTCTAAAATTGTTATTCCCAGATCGATAGGAACGAACTCAAGGCTTTGGGAGTTTCAATTAGATAATTTGATATTTGAGGGTTTTTTACATGAAGCCTCACGAACATTTTCAAACGGCACCAAATTGTTTGATTGAAGTTTGTCCTCGGATAGCGTCATGGACGCTTAAGAGAATGATGCAGCTCTCGTGTTTCTTGAAATCTCAGATTTTTCGAAAATTGCAAAAGCGCAATTTTCGCGAAGCTTAAGCCCAAAAACTATAAAATTGAAGATAGAAATTTTTACTTTATAATCTTTATTACTTGAAGACAGATCTTGAAATAAGATCATGTACAATCTTTTAAAAATATGACTAGTTTTCGCGTCACTTTGCGCAAAATATAAGCAATTTTAAAATTTTTTCAAACATTTTTTTCTCTGAAACGGCACCACAACTTTCTTCAAATTAAATGGTGTAGTCTCAGTTTCTTTGAACTCTCCATATTTTCGAATACTGCAAAAACTTTACATTTCGAAATTACGAAATTTTCAATAGAGATTTTTTTGCCTTAGACAAGGTTTCGAAACATCAATTCTTTAAATTTCGCCATGTACAGTATTTTTAAAAAACGAGTCTTTTTCGCGTCCTTTGGGCTTGAAATTAATGCAATTTATAAAAAAAATGTTCAAAAACCCCTCCAAATGTTTTCGGGTAGAAAGGACGCTTAAAAGAATGGCGCAAATCTCATTTTCCTTGTACACTCTACATTTTCAAAAATAGCAAATTTGGAACAATGCGAGAAAGTATGTGCTGTTGTAACATCACTAGTTTAGTTTGGTGAGTCAGGGACCTACGTTCGAATATCGGTGTGGAGAAAAAATGTTCTCTGGTTGGAATCAAATTTAGCAGGTTCCGTAAGTAGTATAATATGACGTAGCTGCTATAAATAATGCAAGAAAGTATGTACTGTTTTGTAATGCTGCGGAAAAAATCCGCAATTCTGAGATAGAAAACTCCTATTGTAGAACCCTGATATTGAAAGTGGAAAATCTCGTTCCTGTAGTACTTCCTGTAACATGCTAGCGTCTTAACCGTCCTCCAAATATTTGCCAAAATTGTTATTCCCAATTCAATTTGCCTCATGTCACTGTTCCTTGAATTTGAAGTTGATATATATTCTGATTTTGCAGGGTTCTGTAGTACATGTTGCTTCAACATTTTCAAAATTTTCTCAAAAGGGGTTGACTTTTTTCTGTAAATTATTTATTCAGATAGAGCAAAGGACGCACCACTCTTTCAATTTTCGAAAATTGCAAGAGGTGAACATTTGTTTCGAAAACTTTACTATATTACAATATTTTACTAAATTTTTTAGGTAAAGATCTTTTGTGAATGAACTTTTTTCTTCAAAATTTGGTCTTAAAATGAGTTCTATTACAAATATTTGAAAATATAAGTAGTTTTCGAAGAATTTTGCGTGCAACGAAAGTAGTTTTAAAAATAAGTTTGCCTTCTTACGTGATTTTTTGTACGCTGATAAAATTGATGCAGGTCTGATTTTGTCGAATTTGGAATTTGCGAAAATTGCAAAAGTTACATAAAATACAAGAAAATATGTGCAGTTGAGAATTCATTACTTTCAATATTTTATCTGAGTACCATTATCCGCAATTACAACGTATTCAAACCGATGATTGTACGTTTATTAAAAGCGAATAAATTACAATACGGAAGATAAATAACAAGACCACTTTTAAATTATACAGAGAGAAATAGTGAAGAGAAACATATGATAATAAATTCGTAATGTCTAATTTAGTTTCTATCAAAATAATAGATATTTATTTAATTTTATTATTTCTTTTATAAATATACATTTTCAAAAATTGTGTAACCCAGCATACGCTTGAAATGAGCATTTTGTCTCATTTTGATGTATACTCTTTTTTATATCGAAGTTTTCTTTCCAATGGTTAGTTTTATCACATCAAAATAATTTTCCAGATATGATTAATAGCCACCGTCATATAGAAGTATATCATACAAACGTATAAATATTGCAAATTACATGTGAGTAAAAGATAGCCGTTTTTTATGGAATACTCCGCCCATTATTCTCATCACTATCATTTCCGTAGTCTTAACTTCACGACGGAAATAGCATATGAGAATACCTGAGATATGAATTATAATGATATTTTTACTTTCTCGTATATGTACTACCCATATAATGAGTAATATATTAGTGTAGAGAAAGTTATGTAATGTTGCGGAAAATCATTTTTGATATTTCAACAGGAATACAGGATTTTGAGATCAACTGTTACCGAAAAAGTTATTTTCAAAACGTCCCGACCGTCTCTCCGCCTGCTCGTCTATCCGCCTGTCGATCTCCCGTCTGCCAGACCGTCCGTCTGTCGTCAGCAAACACACCAGCGCCTAAACAATTTGTACAATTTTTTCCAAACTGAAAAAAACTCTCTGAGGTGCTACAGAATGGCAAAGAATTTCTCCTACTAACTAGTTCTCTAATTTCTTTGATCTGGGCAAGCTTTCCGGACTTGCCACATACTCTTGCCAGATGCCATCTATCGCCGCCCAATGTACGCATTTTTTAAATTCATCTTGTTTTTGTTATTTTGTTACTTAATACTGCTTATATTCCACGCAATAGTGGGCAAAAACTACTAAAATGTTTAAAAAATGTACATGCTGTAATTAAAGAACTAATTCATGAGAAGAAATTTTATTTGAAGGAAACATTTCTATCTTCAGTTTTGTAGTTGTAGGAATACGTCGAAAATATTTCACACTTTTATAATTTTCGAAAATTTAGAGTAAAAGTAAAAACAGGATCCAGCTAAGTGTATTTTACTTGATTGTTTCCAGAAACTTGAAGAAAACATTTGGAACCATTTTTGATAAAATTTTGAAAATGTCACTGGAGTTTCATGTAAAGGAGCCTCAAAAATTAATGATTTTTTTTCAAAAATTCAGGGCTTCGAATGAGGCCAAATCGACCGAGGTTTATTCAGTTTGGAAAAAATCCTACGCATAATTTAGGCGTTAGTGTTGCTCACGAACGACAGATAGACAGATGGACGGACCTTTTGAAAAAAAAAAGAATTTTTTTTTGGTATCAGACGATCCTAAATTTTCGTTGAATTCTCCAAATCCATTTTCCACAGTATTACATAACTTTCTCTATGCTACGTATATTACTCCATATACATATGCGTACGTATATGATAATGAAAAAATCTGTAAATTTGGGGGGAACTTCACATGAAACCCCTAGAATATTTTCATAATTTCCTCAAAAATTGCTTCAAATTTTTCTTTAAATTTCTTTTATGAATAGAGTGAAATGCTCATATTAAGATAGAATACTTCCAATTTTTCTGTTATCTCTTAACTTTCGGAAATTACAAAAGTTTGAATTTTTTTAGCGTCTTTCTATAATTACAATTCTGAAGACTGCGTTTTTTCCAAATAAAGTTTGTTTTTCACAAACAGTTATTCAATTATATTTATGAACACGTTGAAAATTTTAGTAGTTTTCCCATTATTGGGAATGAAATATTGGCAGTTTTAAAAACAAGATTTTTAAATTTTTTCTGTAGATGTTTTGAACGGATAATGGTGAAAAGGCCAAATGACATGATATAATTACTACATTGATGTATTCTTTGATTTTTCAAAAATTACGCAAAATAAGAATTTTAACAGAAGTAAAAGACAGCTTTCTAGACTGGATCAGAAACGAAAGAATCCGTACATATCTCAATATTTTCTCCATTTTAGACAAAATAAAAGAGAAACGTGCAGCGTAGACATAACACCTACAAAGGATTGAAGATGATTACCGACTAGCTAGAAAAAGAGATCCTGATCTGTCAAGGCAACAAAGGATTCAAGCCATAAAAGGTCTCCCGACCTAAACCGTGAAAGGAAGAAAAAGAAGAAGAAAATAAATGACGTCATAAACTAGAATTGTAACTTGTACAAAACTGCCCCATGTATGGCGTACGCTTGAACAGGCATGCAGTACTTTTGAACATTAGTCATATCATCGTATATTGAGCTGACTACATAGAGAAAGACTTAAGAAGATAACTACTGGATACACATTATTTCATTTAAAGCAATTGTAATTCACATTAAAATTGACATGGTCTAAGTATTTTTCCTAAATTCTCTTGATGTAGCAATTTCAAGACAATGACACCCGGAGCAATTTCACAACGGTCCTCATTTTGTAAATATGAAAAATTTCCAAGTTTGTCGAATCCTTCTCATAAACCTGGCTATTACGTATTTGACCTACACAACATGGGAAACTTTCTTTTGTTGTGTTTCAAATTCTGTCTACACAAAATAAACAGCACATATAATCAAATTCTATCGAATTTAAATCTTGAAAAGTTTCTGTATTTGATCCTTTCTTCAGAAAGGAAATTTTTGCTTCAGCAACAATTGTCCGCTAGTGCTACTGATAGATGATAGGTATACTTTTCTATTTTCAGAGATATTTTGCTTGTGAAGCAGTTATTGTAGTGTTGCACGAACGAGCAATTTGGCTTTTAACAAATTCGCATGCCAGAGTTTCATCCTAAATCTTGTTTGAAAGGGAGATGTTAAAATTCTTGACTTAACTTGGTATTCGCATAAGCCTTGGAGAATCTTTGGGAAAATGTCATATATATTTTTGGGTGAAAACAACAATGCTAGGACCAGGAGTCTCTTCTTCAGTGGGTGGTAAAGATGTTCTAGATCTTGCGTCAGATGGATCGGAAGCTTCACTGAATAAACCGTTTGGTACAGCCCTCGCAACAGATGGCTCAACATATTTACCACTAAATCCGTCTAGAAAACGGATTTTAAAATAAAGTTGTTAGTAGGTTCTTCACTGTAAATGTCGATAGGTAAGTAGAATTTATCAGAGATGCCACATCGTGTATGGTGATGGTTTTCCCAGGATTAGCAGTAAGACAGTTATTTTGAGCCCCGGCAACGTTTCCTTAAAATCCTAATTCATCATCCTCACATCTAACTGCTTGAGACTGTACGCAATGTGGAGGAAATGCGACCAAAAAATTCCGTTTTCTCTTGCAAACACCATAGCATCAAGATGACAACGACTTTCATGGATATCCATGAACAAAATTATACTGTCGTCGTTTCTGCGTGTTTTTGTAACATGTTCAAGGATTCAACAATGTTTCAATCATCAATGAACGTTTTGAGCTGCTAAATAACCCCACATTTTCTTGAGGCTCATCAAATATCATGTCGTAGTGAAGTCTTGCTCTGGGGAGTACAAAGACGGATGATACACTATTACTCATTGTAGTTACGATCATGCAGACTGTAACAATCGTTCCTCGTTCGGTCGATACTTGCTTCTGTCGGATCTTATGTGCCGAGAACCAACCTGAGCATCGACGCATCAAGTCTGCATCAGTGATGAATCACCCGTTCCATTGGCCTTTAAGATTATATTCCCTACAAGTTGCCCTGATTGCAGAGCTACTTCATAATTATCGAATTAATCCATCGCGTTGGGCTTGCTAAATGCTGTAGCTCTTTAAAATCTGATGTTTTCGTGTTTTCTCAATGGGAGATTTGGATGGCGCTTCATGAAACCCTGAAGCCAGTCGATTCCAGATTTATTTCCTTATCCAGAGTTTTCGGATATTTGCAGGACACTCGCCGATAATAATCGTTAGCCAAGTGACGTATATTTGTACGTCATGTCATAATTCATCTTAGAGATTTTATTATTGTATGCTACCTACTGAAATTCGTGTTCCTTTGCGAAGTCCTGTTGACTAGTGTATCGTGATTCATATTTCCCATTTAGATCATTACAATCCATAAACTTTTTCACTTGTAAAGTAATGCTGTATGTGTCATGACATAGGTTGCAGCTGCAGGTCTTAACGATATCTTTCAGTCACTGACAGCTCTTATTGCCTCATGAATACCTTTAGTGGATGTTACATGCTTATTTTTTTTCCTACAAGCTCGAACCATTTCTGTACCCTACTATAAGTAAATATAATAAATTACTAATTTGATTACAGTTTACAAATAGGTTTGGGAATAAGTAATATTGTATTAGTGTGTTGGGGTAGTTTTGTATTTTGTGTAAATGTGACCCTAAGAAAATGTCCATATGTTCCTCATATAACCTTACGAAATAAAATATTTCATTAACAGAAAAATGCAAGAAATATTAATGTATTTATTTTACGTGTATTAATATTTCAAACTGCAAAATTATATTCACCTCACTAACTGTCCTGTTGACAAAAAGGTTTTACAAAATTTTAATACGAAAAATACGAGTACTTTCATGATTCTTCGCGTTAATTCACTGACTATGAACCAAACAATGAAATGGATTGCAAATGCCTGCTTGAACATCAGCAAAGCTGCCACCCTGCACATGAAACATAAGTACAGTTTACTTTGGTGGCCTTTTGACATATTCGAATTTCACCTCTTTTCCTCTACTCATTTCTCGTGTATTGTAACCTCCTTTTGCGATTGAAATGAGAATTAAAATATTCCTGCGAGTTCTTTATTATCGGAGAGGCAATGAATCTATTACATTGCTGTATTGCTGCCACAAATGTTTACGCCCTAAACTGTTCTCTTAGAAATAATTATTTTTATAATATGGTGCCTAATGTCTCGAAGAATTTTTTTGTAAACTGTTTTCTGAAGACATTCTCCACTACAATTATTAATGCGATATTTGTAAAAATTAATTTTTTTAAAAAAAATATTTTTTCTTCGACTATATATACTCACGCAGGTTTTTTGGATGCAAAAGAAATTCTAATACCCTGCACAACACCAAATTAAAATATTTCAAATCGGTGTAATTGCTTACTTATTATTCAATACTACAATTTAAAGTTTATGGGAAAGTAAATATTTATCCAGTGACTCCCAAAATAATTAAAAATAATGGAATGTATTATATTTCATTTATCATGTGAGTCAACAGGAAATATGATTCTTACCTCTGAATGTAACTTGTTCAAGAAAAGCAAATTAATTTAAGATGTAACTGACATTAGAAGCTGAAATTAGAAGTGCGAAAACTTCCAGATCCTCCAACACAATGAGAGGAGAATGACTTACTAAGTTCGTAAATATCTTCGGCTTCTCAAATATCGACTGCACGGGCTCCATTTTCTACTGAGAGCAATTCTCAAGAACTCGTTAACTACTTTCTTCCTTCGGTTTCCATCTCGAGAAGTTGACCTGCTTCAGAAAAAGCATCCACCGTGCAGCACGACCAGCTGCACTCGGGACTAACGCACGGCAACAGTCGCTGTTTGGCAACGCTGATCTCTCTAGGAAATGTATAGAAACGTGTTAGCAAAAGCTTTGTTGTCTCAATACTTCAATGGTAGCACTACTTCAAAGGTAATACTCGTGACAATATTTTAAAAACAACTTCAGCTTTCAGAAGTAATGAATATACTGCTGTGTCTCATGTACAAAACTCAAACAAATTATCGTCTACTCTGTACGTTTAGACTTCTATCTTCATTATTCTTCTTCTTCGTATTAATAATAATAATAGTAATAATAATAATAATAATAATAATAATAATAATAATAATAATAATAATAATAATAGCAGCAGTTGCTTGTCCATTTTTAATTCCTGACCTTGCTACGTACGTAGAAAAGCGAAAGTAATTTAATGCTGCGAAAGAAATCGGCAATTTTGTGATAGAAAAACTTGTTTTGTGAGATCCTGGTATCAAAAAAGTACCTAACTCATGTTTATATTTATAGTAAATTACTTCCTCTAACGTATAGAAGAGGAGATGCTCCGAAAATCGTACACCGTGTTGTCCACGGAAGTCACTTTCTTCGTGGCCGAAGGGGTTAGACTCAAACCTGACCTTGTAATAAAAAGTCGGGAAAGGGTCCTCGCGGTCGATGTGACTGACCGCCACGAGGGTGGGTCTAGCCTTCTAAAATCAGGGGAGCAAAAGGTGATAAAATACCAACCAGTCATTCCTGTGGCAGCCTTCATGGAGTGCCCAACGCCAGAATCCTGTAAGTGGCGGTTGGAACCTCTGGGGCTATGCCAACATCCGCAGTCGGTGCCCTCACGACGTTGGGGATCACGTCTCGAGGCGATCTACTCTACGACTCTCTATCTCGTTAATTGCTCCCAGAAGCTCTATTACGCTCTACACACAATTTGTAAATTATGAGGGAGCAATTTGGCATTCCAGGTAGTAAATGCAGAAAATGAACTTCATGTTCCCTTGGGGAAGTTCCACAAATTTAATCTTTAAATCATATCAGGCAATGTTATTTTAAAAACGAGTAAATTTTGCTTAATTTTTGGCTGAAATTAATGTAATTTATTTTATCTCAAACACTGCTTCAAATTTTTTCCTCAAATGAAGCAAAGACATTATAAAATGATGCAGATCTCATTCTCCGCGGTTTTGAAAATTGTAAACAAAAAAAATAACATTCCTAAACTACAATATTTATGAGAGAGATGTTCTGCCTTAATGACATCTTTTCTTGAAAAGTCGACTTTGAAATGAAAATCTCTGAATTTTGGAAATATCAAACGCAAATATTTAATTTTTTAAAAGTCGGGAAGGTAATAATTAACTATATTGCTGGTGGTGTATGAATACTGCGACTGGCGTGTTATATCTAAGTACCTGAGTTCCAATCTCAGCGCGGAGAAACACGTTTTGGTTGGTTGGAAACACTTTTGCAGTTTCATGTAGTATTATGATATGGCATATCCATTACAAACAAAGTGATTGAGTATGTGTTGTTTCATCTTCGTCCGTTGTCTTGGTTAATGTGCAATTTTCACATTTTCAACGTACTTTCCAGACATTATTTGTTATTTACTTCTCTATAACAGTTTCATTCTAAACTCTCTCTGCATTCTACGCTCTTTCAGATACGTCTCTAGCCTAAATATACATACAATGGAAGACCTAATCGATTTAATAAGTCAGACCTAAACGTTTCTAAAGATTGTGTCTCAGTACTGCTGTACTTTCAAGGGTCAAATATGAACTTAGAAACATAGATGAAAGTGTGAGTCAAAAATATTTTTAAGGGAGACGGAAACAGGATGCTTGAAGTTCTCCGATTTCCCTACTCCCTTTGATATATATTTGAATAATAAGAAAAATGACGTCAGCGGATATCTGCTGACGTTAGTCTCCTTTTGCGTCACAGGGAATTCTTGAGATATAAAATTATTCTTCATTGATATATTCAAATGAGAAAGTTCAGTATAAGTACTACAATGTTTTATCAATACGCGATGTTAATTCGTAAAAACAATATATATGATTTCCGGTTCTTTAGGGCGTAGGATAATATAACACATGCTAATTTCTTTAGAACAAAGTGCAAAACTACCCTAGTCGCCGAAGGCGGATGCGCTTTGTGGGGATAGAAAGTGGCAATAGTGTGGGGCTCTTAATGCTTATTCATTATAGAAGTACATTGTCTTCCATGTAAGACTCCTTTTCTCATGAGTACTCCATTGCACTTACGGAGTGGTCTAAGACGGCTCTTCACACTTGAACAAATGTATTGTGAAGATACTACCTTTTTTGAGATTTCCTTTGTCCACATTTAGGGTTTATTAATTGCCCTCCGAGGAACTTCTTTATAACTTCTTAGAAAGTTGCCTTTTCACTTGCACGACAGACTCATTCCCTAATTAGCTGTAAAACAAAACGAAAAATATAAGTTAAAACGAACTGCAGTGTTGGAACTACTGTATATGTAATTTTTTTGTCGTGGTAAAAAAACAAGTAGTATTTCACTTTATTAAATGATAGTTTGTAGATACAGTAGAACTCCCAGAACTATGAGTAGATGGGTCCAATTTAGCCCTTTAGCCTTTTGATGTGCTACTGCATGAGTAAGTAGTTGTTGCCGGATGAGAATATTTTGGACGCACAGTGAATGCCAGTAAATTTCTAATAATTTAATACCGTATTATTAGTTTTTAAGTCGTTTTCTTGCTTATAATATTAATACTTTATTATACCCCAAAGAGGTATTGAATTTAAATTGTATCACATGCAAATTTCAAACATCAACAATATACTATTTTTCAGTTTGTAGTAACGAGAGTATTATTTTTAATTCATATTTTAGAAATAAAAAAACACAAACAAGACCATTTTTTCTGATTCTTTGCCACTTTCAACTACTTTGCTTTTGAACTTAATGTAAACAAATGAGCGATCGTGTGAGAACTTCATATGCCCCCCTCAAAACAACACATATTATTTCAAGAGTCCATGGTAATATTTACGAGTTTTCTTTTCTAGTAAATAGATCAAAATCTAGTTGAAACGTACTGCTAATTGCAAAAACTGTAGATAAGTATATTTTATTTGCCAGTTCGTAGGAACTGCGTGGAGATTAGTACATACTTTGTGCGTTCATCTTAACAATTTCCAAACAAATTTCTTTGCACAATTCTTCAGTAATTATGAATTTTGAAAAAATTCTCACTCTGTTTAGGAATTGATGTTACCGAATTAAGGATTGGGATAACATTAATTCGAAAATAATTGAGCCAGACAACAGAGAAATTCAAAGTAATTCTAAGAAGCCCAGCTCTAAAACTGAATGGCAGGTTATGTTATTGAAAACCTTCAAATACAATACGTACACTTTATGGATTTGGATGGTTCCGTTTCGATTGAGTCTTTCGACGTTTTTATCAAAGGAGAAACTGTTGAAACCGTTCCTCTAAACCTTTCCAGCGAGAAAGTTTAGTGTTATGGTTCGCACCAGCAACTGGTGGAGAGCCCTCGTAACTCGCAAGTGCCTGTGAACCACTCTCTTCCGGTCGTGCCGAGAGCTGCAGCAAAACACCGCCGCCCTCGCGTGGCGTGGCGTGGCGTGGCGCGGCGTGGCGTGGCGTGCGCGCAGAGGAGCCTTCGCGGCGCACGAGCAGCGCGCAGTGGGCGCACGTCCCACACGCATGGACACACACACGCGGTCGAGGGAATGGTTTACAAATGCATATTCATACATACGTATTTAGATATATTTATTTAGTCAAAAAACAGTTAAAAACCCTATGTGACGTTTGGGCGAGAAAATCATCTGCGCACGCTTTTTTGAGTTTCAGAATCCCTTCCCAATTTAGCTATTAATAGTTGAAAGATGAAAAAAGTTTTAAAAAATTATTATTATTATTATTATTATTATTATTATTATTATTAATAATAATAATAATAATAATAATAATAATAATAATAATAATAATAATAATAATAATAATTAAAAAATCGTGAGATTAACATTTCATAAAACTAGACATTTTTGTTCCCGAGTAATAGAAAACTTATTTTTAACGGTAAACGAACGAACAGATTTGAATTTTCTGTATTGCTAACAAAACAGAAACTCACCCTAAGCTCTACTACCACTACAAGCAATAAGACAGCTCAACAAAAGGTGGGCATAGTGAAGCTACATTTACGTCTAGAAGCAAATCAAGGGGGCATTTGCAATCGGGTATGACCCGACGGCAGTTAATTAACCATAATTACTTTATATAAATACATGTAATAATAATAATATTAATAATAATAATAATAATAATAATAAGCGTATAATACAAAATGAGGCTGCAATAATCATACTATCACTAATATTAAATATTATAAGTTCAACTCTATCTTGATATACGATTATATGTTGGTGATACTAAAAATTCATACATATTACATAGATATTGGCTAAAGTATATTTTAAAAAAGGCATTTATCGCGTTACCTACACTTCATTGTAGCACACTGACTAGTACTTCACAGCACTTCACCGCACTTCACAGCGCTTACAACTTATTCATTTAATATCTATAACTCTCAGCTTGTTCTAACTTATTTCTGAAACTTCGGACACTTAGAGGAAAGGCTTCAAAAGTTGCTGCGGGTAAACTGTTCCAATCTCTAATTGCTCTGTTTCAAAATGAAAATTTCCCAAGATCTGAATTTTGTTTCCTAGTTCGAATTTTGAGGATGTGATCGCTTCGTCCGATATAATTTAGTTTTTCTAGTTTAACATGAGTTTCCTTCCGAGCTGGTCGACCTACGTACGATTTATGTTAATTGATGTTTCCGGGCGTTCAACTACTATGGTAATTAATTCCGATAGTGTTGTGACTGTTTTAACGCGAAAGTTGGCAGTGTTCCTCCATCGCTTAGTGGGGCGGAACTACACGTCGGCTTGCGGCGATTTCCTCCTCCATGTGTTGCCTTCGACATGTGTGATAGTGCAGTGCCTGTAATTGTGTGTGTGTGTGTGTGTGTGTGTGTGTGTGTGTGTGTGTGTGTGTGCGCGCGCGCGCGCGCGCTTAAGGGGAGAGGAGGACAAAGAAGAGGAAGGAAAGATCGTGTGCGGCCCTTGGTCCGTTCGTTTAAGTATTGTTCTGGCATTTGCCTGGTGTGGAATGGAAAAAAACAACTATGGAAAACTACCAATCAGAGCAGCCAGCCCCTAGAATTCTCCTCCAGTCAGCGGCTGAAATCGATCTAGCTATGGAGCTAGTGTCGAAAACTGCCACACTGGAGACTCGAACCCCAGGACTTCCCGGTCAGAGGCTCTGCAGCACACCCGATAGGGTGGCCCTGATCGAGTGAATGGTTGATGTTTTAGGGAGCTCATATGGTCATTAGTACCGTTAGCGCTGAGAATGGCGGTTATCACGGGAGTTGGCGGTGTTGCTCTCCTGTTGACCGGGAAGTCCCAGGTTCGACCGGGAAGTCCCTCGGTTCACACTGGCTTTTCAGCCAGGTCGAATTCAGTCGCTTTCTGGAGGAGAATTCTAGCGGCCGGGTGCTCTGATCGGTAGTTTTCCGTGGTTTCTCCGATCAACACCAGGTGAATGTAGGAGAAGTACCCTAACAAACGGGTCACGGACCGCGCGCGATCTTTCCTTCCTCTTCCTTGTCATATCCTGACCCCTTACACACACACACACACACACACACACACCTACACTACCACACATGTCGGGAGACCGGTCGAGAGCTTACAGCTTGTTCCGGTTGTGGCGGTGCCCCGCTGGTGGGAGATACCTGATTAGGAAAAATTCCGTTATCCAACGGTAGATCAGCGCCGGATCTGGCCATCCAGCGGAAGAAGACCACGGCCACCTCCCGAGCAAAATCACGTACTACACTTACGGGACTAATGATCATAGTAGTTGACGCGCCGGGAATCTCAATCAATCATTATTGCTGATGTTATTGTTGTTGATGTTGCCCCGTAGGGAGCATTGTGCGGGCGGCGGCGGAGGGCCTCACGAGAGGCGGTAGGCGCGGCGCCGGCGCTCTTGAACTTGGCGCGATGGGCGGCGCTGATTGGGTGGCGCTCATCTCCGCCGGCGGCCGTGACTGACTCATCCCGCCGCAGCCTCCGCCGCCAAGTTCAATGTCTGGCCCAAGGCGGACGAGCCTCTCCGCAGGCGAGAGGCGCTCGGAAGCGTCGGCGCCTCATTGGCACCCGACACGGACGTGCGCTAATGGCCTGCGCACGAAACCATCAGGTGGGGCGGGGCAGCGTGTTACTGCACTGCCTCTGACCGGGAGGTCCTGGGTTGGAGTTCCGGCGGTGGCGGGATTTTAGACAATACTTAGGCAGGAAGGTCGAATTCAGTCTCCGTCTGCAGGAGAATTCTAATGGTTGGATGCTCTGTACGGTAGTTTTACGTGTTTTTTTATCAATACCAGGCGAATGTCGGAGAAGAATTCTCGCATTCGGGCCACGGATCGTCTGTGATCTTTTCTTCCCTTTCCAGCTCTATCCTCTCTCTTTACGTACACACTCTTACTTTCACGTGCTGTCACACTTCTCGGCAGACCAGTCGGAAGCTTAGAGCTTGTCCCGCTTGTGTGGGTGCCCCGCTGGTAAGTGATACCTGTTTGGGGGGAAACACCACAAGCCGACGGGTAGGTCGGCGCTGGATCTCGTCATCCAAATGGGGTAGAACACTGCCACTCTCGCGATGAAAACATGCACTACACTTATGAAACGAATAGCGTAAGCAGTTGACACGCTCGGAATCACTAATCAATCAATTAACGAAAGGATCAGAGAGGATTTTATCTCAATTAGAAACAAATGAGTTTTAGTAGAGAAAAATTACTGACGATTCGATTTTCATAAACTATTGTGTTCTTTCCGTTGTCATCTAAGCCTTACGCTCTTGGAAATTCCATTGCTCCTCCCCCGGAATGGTCTGTATTGTTAAGAATGTTGGGTTTTGGTAAGATAAACGTTTTCCGGGCATTTAAGGGCGTTCGCCGTTCGAAAATTCACCGCCCCCAGACGACCTTGGATCCACAACTTGAGTTTTGAAGTCGATGTGCAGCAATTTCTACCACTAGAGCAGACCCGTAAAATATTTTCTTTGAATTTTTCTTTCAAAAAATGTCAAATAGTTGTCTTGTAAAAGGTCGCCTCTTATATCCACGTAGCCACCGGTTTTGAGCATTGCTACCTAATCGTCATGTGCAGGTGTTGCAAGGGCCTTCGCCGGTAGCCGAACTCTTAACAAAATCACGGAAGTTAAGCTACTGGACTTACCGCGAGTTCATGAATGTGGGGTGGTCTGGAAACCGCGGATACTAACGACGCCGAGTCCTGGTCGATAGCCCTGGTCGATAGCCCTGGTCGATAGCCCTGGTTGATAGCCCTGGTCAATAGCCCTAGTCAATAGCCCTGGTCGATAAAAGGTAATGACTTTGGACTTGATTTGTCATATGAAAGATTAACTTGAAGGAGAAGTATTCCATTGAATGTCGAAGGGATTTGAAAAGTCGTTACGCAAGTAACCAAATTTAAAAACAGGCAGTCTAACGAAACTGTTATGTATAAAATTTCTATCATTCAATTAGACGTGTAATAGAGGAAGTGGTATTTGGCAATTTACAATTTTATGCAAAAATAAAATGGCACATAATTTGAATTTTCGTTAGTTCTTGATCTTAGTTGGCCTCTCGCTAAAGACACTTTAAATATTTGTCTCAATCATCCAATTATCTTCAACGTTAACATAGAATGACTTGGATGTCCTCAAAACACATCAATTCCATATTAATTTAATTAATAATTATTATTTTATTACTAATTATTAATTTTAGTAATAATTTACGCATAGAATACTTCTTGTTATAATTGATGAAATATTTTTGGTGAGACATGTAACTCCACATACACAGTCTCTGCATATCGGAGATGGTTTGGACGCCAGCACCAGAGGGTGCTGCGAGACTGCTGTGAAAATATTTCGGGAGACACATTAGTGTTAGACACACCTCACGACTAGCCTTCACACTTTTGACGTATAAAAAACAGGTTTATTCAATAACACACCATAAATGATGATAGTCTGCACGGCTAATGAATATGCAGCAGCATTTTAATTGAAATTATTATTGTAGTGTGTATGATAGAAATTAATAGCATTAATTGTGATGGAAATCCTTTATGGTTTCATTTTTCTACCAACCGACTACGTCGCACGAAACTGACTTTTCAAATTTGACTACCTGTTAGCACATTCTGGATGTTAAGTAAGCTTTACGAAAAAGAAAGTAAATCCTGTAGAGAGTGGACCTATTTCAGGTGCCACGCGAGATCACTGGGATAAAAAGACAATATTTACAGACCCCTTCACATGTTTGTTCAGACAAGATGATAAAAAAAGGATTTTTACGAGACATAGTCTTTCGACGCCAACGTTGAGACTCGACACCAAAATTGCAACGAAACTCACCTCTGAAGGAAAATACGAAGAAGATAAACGTATTGTCCTGAGCCTGTACACAGTTCAAAGTACACTTATTTACGGGCGAGGGATCCTACTGCTTTACATTTCTTTTAATTATATTGCTTACTGTTTCAGCCCTTCTTTCTGAAGAATCGCGCTTTCAAAGACCGCATTCGACATTAATGATCGTCCACTGAATTTTATGTGATGTGTTGCCGATGTGTTACCTGACAATTACAAAGCCCGTATTGATCATCCTCAATCACTTCAAAGAACTTTACAACATCTGTGTATTCAATTGGTTCTTGACAAACAATGTGTTCTTACTGTACAATGAAATTGTGGGAATTCTGATGTTGACGTTCTTATGAAAAGAAATAAAAGAGGTCATCTTCGTCAACATATTAGTTTATTTCCTCTGGGCACAGTCTACCGACTTTTGCCGAAAGCAGCGAGGTAAGCAAAGCGGCTCAACTTATTATTCAATTGTTTCCTCATCTTTCTAATAACATTTGCTATTAATTATTATTACTATTACCCATCTTATATTTTTTTCTTTCTTTTGAATATGAGAATGTATATTTCTTCATTTATATTTGTAATCTGAAATTTGAACTGCTATTATCTGTATTAATCCCCCCCCCCGTCGCATTTCATTTTCGCAATTTCATCTGCTATATGTTCCTTATATTTTGCAATCATATAATGTGTCTTTCTTTATTGATATTTTATAATGTTTAATTGTGAGCTGCTACTAATCCTCCCGTTGCATTTCCTTTTTTTGAAATTTTATCTGCTATCTATGACAAAAAATGTAAATGTATCCATTAATTGTAATTTAATTTTCTATCTTATTTTGTCTTTATTTATAATTTTGTTATATTTTTCTGTATCTTGTAGACTGACGATGACGGCAAAGCCGTCGAAAGCCGGCTATCTTAATAAAACTAATATGTTTTAACGAAGAGGACCTCTTTTATTTCTTCTCGTACAATAAAATCATTTGTTTAGCATACTGCCGCAAAAATAGAAAAATAAAGGGGGGAAATCGTTTATTAATATCAAAATAATTCACTTCTTTTCATTAAACATTATTTCTTGTAAGCGTATGATGCAATTATGTCAGAATGAAACCATACGTTTGCAAAGTTTTGTAATAAGTAATGAATTTAAGTGACTCATGACAAACAAAAAAGATAAAAGCTCCTAATAGAGGGCGAGGTTTGCAAGGTGTGGAGGGCGAGTTGTTACTGTGGCCAGCGGTGCGTGCACATGCCCTTCCTGGAAAGCATAAATCTGGGTCGATTAAGCGGGCGTTGGCTGAAGGATTGGCGCCGGTGAGAGCTTTTATGCAACGAAAAAGGCTCTCTCCCTACGCACAGGCCTCCACAGAACAACTGCCTAGAAAGGCTCTCCGACGAAAAAGAGGCAGGCACTACGACGCAAAATTGCCATGCTATGTAGTAATATTCTTGGGCGTTGAGACAAGTCAGATAATAAAAATGAATAATTGAGGGCAGGTCACATTGTGGGAAGTACTATGTCCTCGGTCATAGGCAGATACAATTTCCGTCTTGTCTAATAACCCTTTGTTGATTTATTATTTTGTCTCTTTGTATGGGACAAATTTTTTGAACATTAAGTATTTGTTTTCTAAAAAACTGGTCAATATTTAATGCAAAATAAATAATATAAATCATTTTCTTTGTGTCAAAGAAAATTCCCGGAAGCAAATGAAGCGTCTTCAAAATATATATCGGAAGTGTTTTCAGCTGTATTTTTTACTAATTAATTATAAAATAATAATTAATTTAGTAGAATAATTTTTATGTAATTATTTCAAATAAAAACATTTTTACAGTATTTAATTCAAATAGAAACATTCCTTATGATTTTATTTTGCTTCATTAATATATTTACAGTATACAACGGTAATACACAGTATACAATTTCGTTTCAAATTTCTGTACAGGCATTGCCAGTTACCTGACTGTAAGAATTACACTACTTAATTTTAATCTTAAATAAAATATTTCTTTAAACAGTTAACGTGTCATAGAAAATGCAGCATTGTTGTGGTAACAGCGTCGGAGGTCTCTTAAAGAAAAGTAACTACGGGTCGCAATAATATACAAACAGCGTATGAGCATTTGAATCTGTAGTCTTAAACTCAGAGGCAAAGATTTAAACCCTTTAATAAATCTCATGCTAAGAGAATAACGCATTAAAATATAAGAAGTCATTGTTGCACATCTTACATGGATTATAATGACACTTTTCTGCATCTATTTACGGTTCTACAGAATTTCTTTTCAACAAATAAATAACTTTCCCTGCATGAAGTTACATACACAATTTAGTTTGGTTTATGTTCTGTTCAGAAAATAGGAATTCTGAATCATGTAATTATTTATCTCGAGATCTCCTTAATTATCAGTACGAAAGAACATAAGATTTAATTTCCGTTCAAATTTATCAGCAGAAAATAATGAAAACAGTAAATCCGTTATATTGATGTATAGCAGTAAAGATCGCGTCAGATGATGACAACAAACCATAATAAACAATCGAATGTCTATTATTTTCCATGTTTTATGGGTTACAGCAAGCCTAACATTCTATGTGCCATTATTTTTCCGTGGCTCAAGAAGTACGTAAGTAAAATTGCAACTTTAGAGGCAATAAACTTGCGCAATCCCACAATCATGAATCCTCAACTCGCAAAATATTTCTATTTCTTACATTGTCTCTTCCTGTTTCTAAGGTAGAATAGCTGCATTATTGAAATATAATGATAGAAGCAACAGTGAGTTTTGGCATTTTATCTTTTGATGCTATTACTCCCTTTCTTAACCTATTAATTAATTCAGATATTTTTGCGTTATATAAATATTGTTTTTGCAAAGAGCCGTAATAATTGATTGTGAATGTTTTGTTGTTAAACTATTATAAATGTAGAAATTTTGTTTGAAGACTCTAGCAATTGTTCAGTCAAATTATTATTTTTAAAAAGTCATTATTGCAAACAAACGTTTGTGGTGGAATGCATTACGTCATGTAATCGATTGTTTAAAAGAACCAAAGAAATTCAAAATTTAAAATTGTGACAGTTTTATTCAAGTACATCAATAATTAATTTGTTTTCTCTTACACAGTGAATATAAAAAGTACAGAAGACAAAATGAATTAACTGTAATGAGCAGATAAGGAAATATATTTCACAATGTAGTACAATAACATGTTCTTTTTCTTTTATGAAGGATTTTGTGAAATTAATGCTTCAATTTCATCATTTATAATTTACAATTTTTAGTCAGAGAAGTTCACAAAATTGCATTCAACTTTTTTTTTAATTACTCGCCAGGACGACATTGGAGGAAGAACGTATCGCATATTCTCTGACGTTCAGGATCTAAAAGAGGTAGCAATTTGAATTTTAATGCCTATCAAAGTTATTTCTACGACTTTCATTTGACGCAAGAATATGATAATTAACTTCAAGAAAATTCATTGCATCGCGTTGCATTCATCGAATTAATTCGTACCTCCACATTTTCTACTTACTAGTCTTTATATTCCATTCTTACTAATCTTATAATTCACACATAAAAATGATTCACATTTTCGTTTCAGAGGTATGAAGTGGATTGATTACCCCTCACGTGCTATTCTCATTATTTTAGGGAAATCCTCTTGAATTGCCCTTTTTTCTTGATCCCTAACTAAAAATGTTGAATCTACGCTTCCCATACCCTTATTGTCTTTATTATTTTTATAATAATATTGCTAACCCCACACATACTACAGGAAATACACAATTTTGGTGGTATCAAGAATAATATTGCAGTACGATAAAATAGACTTGTGATACGATAAAATGCACACATAAACAACGTAATTTACAGGTCGTTCTCATCAAATTAAAAGAAACTTACCTTTGCAGTAAAGTCAATTGATATTCTGTTCCGGAAACTGGCAAACATCATTATTCCGTGCCTTCTTGTGTCTTTATCTCCTTCAATGGAAGTCATTAGCTCGCTTATCCTCTACTCATACGCGAAGACGTGACGTGCATGCGCAGCGCTTTGTGAACGGGCCGTGGGTCGAAGTGAAAGGATCAGGAAGGAAATGACCTTAGCCTTGAGTGACGAGCGGCCAACACTCTAATGGAGAAACCTGCCATACCAACGAGATAGATCATGCTGACCATGGAGCCCTTGTTTTCTAATGAGAGTAACCTAGATAACTAAACACACGATGAGTGCCAATCTCTTTGAGAGATTTCATTACTTTTTGTTATCTGTTTCAACAGCTAATACAAAACCTGAAGAATATTATTTTTTTGTAATTGTAGCTTAGCTGTTGTATTTGAAAATGTTTTACATTTTTTATTTGTAAAAGTATTGCATTTGTTTATATTTGTCTTTGCTTCTTTGTTTTGTCGAGTTGAGGCTCTTGCGATTGGCTGAGTAAAGTGTCGAAATAAATAGGAAGACCTTTCTTGATCTTCATTTTGCAACAAACAATGATTGTAATAATTCTACGGTAAGTTTGTTATAATTTTTTAATTGTTATGTTAGTTGCCAGATAAACGTCGTTAAATAAATAAAATAAATATTTTGAACGGTTTATCATTAAATTCATAACCGATTCCATATCTAAGTAAAAAAATAGTGTGACATTTCGATGTTTTTTTTTATTTTGTGTGAGTTTATATTGCCAGATTCACGTTTTGTGAATATCACAATTGTTTTGTGAGGGGGAACGCTGTAATAAACTGGTGATAAATAGAGGGGAGAGGAATGAGCAAACCAAAAAACCTTCATAACTTTCAATACGGTAAGCAGTTGTCAGTGAAAATATGATATTGCGCCGTAATACTGAAATGAATTAATGTCCTAGCATCAAAATTAAATTATTTTCATTTTTTACATTAGAAAATGATTACGTGTTTCGAATGAATTACCAAACACACATTAAAAACTGAAAATTATACGACCTCTTATAGGTTATTGACACATGTAATACATCTCCCAGGTCAGTGATAAATATCCGAGATGCCCAGAGACGACGAAAATTAAATCAGGTTCTGCACTGCCATAGTAGCATTGGTGCAAGAAGACGATTAATGTTTCAATCTGAACAAATATAATGTAAAACACAGCTAGTCACGTGCACACCGTTTAAAAGCTCTGAAGCCAATAAATATTGTTACTCGGTGGACAAACTAGAGTGTTGAAACATCTGTTTGGACTGCCGAGCGACAACTGCACCACAAACAATTAATTCATCAATCACCTCCCCTTCGCTTCACCAAGCGTAGCAATATAATTTCTCAACTACGAAATCGCGAGCATCGACAGAGCATACGTCTTCACATTAGCACGCGAGCGCCTATAAATCGCGAAGGGCCGGGAGGCGCGCTCGCGGAGTGGAGGCTTTCTACGGCGCGGCGGCGCACTTGCTCAAGCCGCTCGCGGAGGTGCCATATACGTCCCGAGCCCTCGCCGACCCGCCACCGACCGTTGCACTTTCCTTGAACTAGATCCGGAGCATTTTTTCCCGCGCGCTGGCTGCCGCGGGTATTGCACGGAGTGCTAGGCGCGCCGCCGCCGCCCTGCGGCCCGCGCCTGCAACAGGTAGCGACGGTCCTCTGTTTATCGAGCTGGGCGGAATGCCAGAGGAAGCGGGGCCGACACAACGCCGGTGAGGGAGGTGACGCTAGAGGAGGCTAGTGATAGTGCAGGTGTAGGAAGCAGAGATGAAAGAAGCGGAGGGAGTGATAATATTTTTTAAATTTTATTTTTTTATGTAGCGAAGTAAGTGCTTTATAAGATTGTATATGAACTACAACCTAGCAAGCTTAGTACTAAGTTTTACATGAGAGCGAGGACACTCCTACTGGAAACCTCAATAATCAATAGTTTTGTATGCTAGAATGTAGGGGGGAATAGTATTATTACAGAAAGAAAAGGAAGTATAAACTAAGTTTGTGAAATGGGAGTGATAATGTTGAAGGATGAAGAGGTGTAGAGATTAAGAGTTAAGTAGAGTCCATGCCGTAGGTCTCAACATGCCTGGACATCGTGGCTTCATCGTTCGTGATGGAATAATTAATTGTGTCCGGCCTTTGTGAACCTTCAAAGTTCACTGAATCTTAAGAAATTGGAGCGCCCTATATCAGGGCTCCTCAATTGGGCGGCTCTCTTCGCCTGCTCTGGCCCAGCGCTTATCTGCAGGTAACCGGAGTGGCCAACTGCTTGTTCAATCAGCCCGACTAAAGGGGAGGAGAAACGCTCGGGCGCGATCGGCCCTAGTCTAGTGAAATGCACGCTGGTGATTCCAGATACCCGCGGGAATTCTGGCCCAAATCCTTGCATTTGAGCTGCCAAATATTATGAACGTTGTATAGGTATCGCAGACAAGATTTTGGGCATATTGGAATTAAGGTTTCTAAATTACATAACCTTGAAAATAGAGAATGACAATGGTCCACTTTGACTAATATAAAGTAAAATAATATACAATTGATTCAAAATTCGAATTTCTCATAAAAACGTATTCAACATTTCTCGGACTCCTAACATACTTTTAGATATGAGTACTATAAGTTAATTTAATTTAATTTAGTTAGTAAAATTTTCAAAAGTGTAAGTAAATTTTTTTTAAAGAGACACGTTACAGAAATAGTATAAATAGTATAAGATGAATAGTATAAATTAAAATTCTAACATAATTTGTTTTTGAAAGGGACACATTAAAGAAATAACGTATTCACACTTAGTCTCAAAACTCAAGGAATATTCTTTTTAAACTGATCAAACTGATACGACAAAGGTTTTCACATTCGAGTCTCGGAATTGAGGTCTTTATCAAAATCCAAGAGTGATGTGAGAATGATAGGAAAGGCAAACTCATTCCTATTTGTGTTGGAGTTAATTGAATGTCACTTGGTGTTGTGTTATGAATGTTGGCAGCCGTGCGCACAGGGGAACACAGGGAAGCAATGAGCCCCTAAAGATTTTGAAAGGGCTCCATAGCCTCACGTAATAAAACATTTTATTTCCGAAAACGTGCTGAAAATATGACGCAAAATATGCAAATAGAGATGGTTCATAAATGTTAAACAAAAATATACTTACGTGCGTTGAACATATAATAACAACATTATTATGATGGAAATAACTAAAATAGGGCCTTTTAAATAAAAAATAAGAACTATTCAACCCTAAAACTTTAAAAGGATAAATCATACAACAAAACTTTGTAGGAACGTTTTTTGTAGCAATTTGTGTAGTACTTTATTATAGCAGTGAGTATAATTTTCGGTAGGATTGATATGGAGGAACATGAGAAAGACGTAGAAAAATCACACTTAAATGGCTCCTCATCCCGCGCGGCTCATAATGCAGACTTCAAGATTTTTGTCTGACATGTAGTAGGTTCCCATGATTAATCATGCCAAATTTCAAAAACTCCGGAATTTTCTTCATCCAATTTGTTTAATTTAACTGAGCTATAGGATAAGAATGTGATGAAGCTGTTCCTGATGTGGCGACCAGATCGGAAACAGAATTACCTCCTTCCCTTGGCTTTCCATCGCCACTATAACCGACGCCGCCGTCTGCTCCGTGGGTGCTGTGCCTTTCTCAGTTTTCTGACAGAGCATGTAATCGAATTCATGAATAGCTGCGAAGTAATTGGACCATTTTTAGTTAACCGCGAACACCTGCAAATGGTGTTCGCGGTTACTTTCGCGATACTTTCAATAAATGAGTGATAATATTGTTGTTACTTGAGCTAAAATCTCGCGGAGGTAATCATTTAATGTCCTTCCCCTAGTATTTGGTGCCACAGACATCCATTGAAGAAATAATGTGTTTTAATACAAAATGAACTGTGGACATAAGAAGATGACGGGGAATATTTTTGGGAAAACGTCACACTAAATTTACTGTAATTAGCTATAAACATTTTCAGTAAACAAAAAGCGGAAATAAATAAATTGCGGTTTGTTATTCATAAAAATACTACTCGACATTTTCAGAATCTTACATTCTTTATATTGTAAAGATAAATTATTGCACTAATTATAAGCATAGTATTAAAAGAAAAATCATATTAATAATAATAATAATAATAATAATAATAATAATAATAATAATAATGACACTTAAATTATTTACATTAGTAAGAGTATGCACTGAGTAAATCATATTATTTATCTGTAGAAAGTCGTAAATTTGCTTCATTATTAATAGTTTGTATTTCCTTTCTTTATTATATTCATTTTGCATTATTTTCAAGATATATCATCTCTCTTTTCGTGCAGTTTAATGTTTCATACATCAATGATTATAAAAAACATATTTTCAGTTCAAAATAACGTATTTGTATATAACAAACACATGCAGCTTTTGCTACCAAACAAGGAGTACTTTGCTTTTTGTGGACAAGGGGTCGTGGCCTAGCTCTTACATGCCTCAGTTTTCATCACTTGAAATTGCCTCCACCATCATAAACTTCTGACAAGTCGCCAATGACCATATGCATATGAGATACAAGTATAACTCATGAAACTGGGTAAAATGCCTATTAATGGCATCTAAATTCTAAATTTTTCAAACTATTTTCTAACTACTTTCTCTATCTTAAGACTACTTAACAAGTTATCGCAGAGTGACCAGCTGGTACATTCTCTCAACAGTGTGACGAAAGATTCAACCCCATTTTTGGAAATAGTGATGTTTTTATTCAAAACCTTCCCCAAAACAGATTACAAAACAATTAAGTGTTGAATAACATTGCGAACGTTGTTTTTCCAAATAGTTTCAAATCTGTGCTCCAATTTCGTCACATAAAACACCATCATCCAACGGACGCCGAAATCATTGATCGTCGCGCTGCTTAACCTAAGACCACACACGTCCGTCGAGCAGCAATCAGCAGCCGCAATCCCGCAGCCATTGATTGGAACGATCCGCATTGCGCCATCTCCGCATAGCTGCACGCTTCAGGCGGCCGTGGTGCGCGGCGCGCGCAAGAAGTGGAGGACCGGACCGGATTCAAATAGGCGCTAACGACCGGGGGGCGACGACAGCCTGCGCTCCGCCCGGGCGCGTGCGGGCCCACGCCCTCGACGCCTCCTTCGGGGCTCTCGCGCCCTTTGGCCGCACTGCCAGGACCACTAGGGAGAAAGGAGCAACATTTTCTTTACGAAGGTTACATTTGTTAATGCTATTTATAGGACTGCCTTCTTTATATTTTTGTAATTCTTGGTAGGTCCTTTGATTGTTTAGGCAGACATTTATATTTTGTCAATTTTTAATTTAATTTGTTTACATTTTTTTAGACACCAACGTTTGGAAGCTCATTGGTCTTCTCTTCTTCTTCTTCTTCTTCTTCTTCTTCTTCTTCTTCTTCTTCTTCAGAGTCTGAATTATAGTAATATATTGTATTTATTGATTTTGAAATAATAATATCTCATGAGTGAGGTACAGTGAGAATACATACGAGTGAGAATTACAAAAAGAGGAAAATACTTCCTAGAGAGATTTTTTTAAAAATCAACGGAAGTAACTTCATGGGAACAATTCCTAAGAAGATAAGAAACAAATAAAAATGTCTAATAAACGTTTGTTCGGATTGATTATTTTGTTTCCAAGCGCGCCAACTGCTATGATCATTGATCCCTTAAGTGTAGTGCATGATATGTGTATGATGATCTGTATGTGGTGTTCCTCCTTCGGGATGATGTCAGATCCTGCACCTACCTTCACGTCGGTTGGTTGTTTATTAGGGATTTTGGGTGCTTTAACTACGGAGGAATTTAGTCCCGTAAGTGTAATGCATGTTTTTCCCTTGGGAGGTGGCGATGATCTTCCCCTGCTGAATGGCGAGATCCGGGGCTGTCCTACTGTCAGCAAGCAAGGTTTCCTCAACCAGGTATCTCCCATAAGCAGGGCACCACCCCAGCCGAGACTACCTCTAAGCTCCCGACTGGTCTCCCTAAATATGTGGTAGTGTAGTGCATGTTAGTGCAAGTGTGTGTAAGGGGTGAGGATAGGACAAGGAAGAGGGAGGAAAGATCGCGTGCGGTCCGTGGCCTATTTGTTATGGTACTACTCCAGCATTCACCTGGTGTTGAACGGAGAAACCACGGTAAACTACCGATCAGAATAGTCGGATTCTAGAGTTCTCTTCCAAATAGAGACTGAATTCCATCTAGCTGACAAGCTAGTGACGAAAATCTTGCCACTGTCGCGTGTCGAATCTAGGACCTTCCGGCCAGAGGCACTGCATTGACATTAGTTGATGCACTGAGCAACCTCTCCCGATTACACGTCGGCTTACGGGAAATTTCACTTCCAGCCTTCAGATGTTCCTTTCAACGGAGCAACGCCGCAGCCGGAACAAGCTCTGAGCTCCCGACTGTTCGCCCGTCAAAGGTAGAGGAATCCACGTGAGTGTGTATGGGAAGAGGAAGGGTCAAGGATGAGGGGGTTCGCGCAGTTTGTGGCCAGTTTTTAGAAGGTTCTTCCTCCACACTCGCCTGCATTAATGGGAGAAATCACGAAAAACTGGTGTCCGATGGACTTCTGTATCATCTCAGTCAGTACACGACAGGCAATGCGTAGGTTCCTTGCTAGAAGAAGAGAATTTTCCCATTGATGTCAGCATTCTCCCTGAATTCCGGAACTGGCTTTATCAATAACAGTGACCTATTTAGTGTCCATTTCACGAGTGCAGTGTATCGAATCGATAAATCGCTATTTTAATTGGGAAAAGACCGACATGGTCTTTACGTGGAGACAAGCATATGGAAATGGGCTATGACGTAGGAAGTATCTGCGCCGATATCAATCATGCTGGCATCATCGTTGTTATTAATGTAACAAGAACCATGGAAACCTACAAATATGTTTATTGGCACTAACCAGACCATGCCACGACGTAGTTTACACTACGTCAAAAAAATGTTGTGATGCGGGTTGCCTAGTTTGGAGGCGCCAAGTTTTAGGCTAGCTATTCCAGTTCCCAGAAGGTATATTGTACCCTAAGAGATCTCTAGTGAAAAAAGATAAATTTCGTTTCGTGCTTCGCCTTCTGTAGATACAATTAATACAATCAATCACATTATTGCATTAAAATTCATATATTCTGTTATGAACCTACAGGGAGAGACGAAATCTGTTTTCGTATATGAGCGCATTTTTTATCAACTTTCCTCTTCTTCCCTAATGCACATTCTTCCTCAATGCGTTTGCTCTGACTCGTCTTAGATGGTCTTCCATAGCTAATGTCTGCCTAACAATGTCCCATTCCCTAGGCTATTACTGCCGACCGTATAAAAAAGTTAATTTAAGAAATGTTCATATTGAAGTCGAAAACAAGTTGGATGGGGCACGTTGTGAGGTAGACTTCGCGAGTAGGATTATAGAAAAAAAAGAGTAAGAGGAAAATTGCATGCTGACAGATTTATTAAACAAGGAAATCTGTGAACAAGTTTGGAATGCATAGAACAGAAATGTCGGAAACTAATATGATGCTGTCGATATCTGGTCCCCATAAATTGCAAAGAAATAAAAATATAAATAACATTTTGTAGCTTATTTTCTGTTTTTATTAATAATTTTCTCGAAAGGAAAGGATCATTTGCATTCTGCTATCTTTCCGAAGAAGACAGTAATTAAAACGAAATTACGCTGTCGATTTTTTTCGTCGTAGATCATGACTTTGCAAAAATATATTACATTGCAAATTACAATGAATCAAGATCAACGAAATAAAGAAATTTCAAGAAATAAAATAAATATGATTTGTTGGTGTTAAAGAATTACGTAATGCTTGTTATGTAATTTTAAGAAGCACTTTCATGGTCTTTATGTGGCAGAAAGTTTTAAAGTTTTCTTTGAATGTGAACGTCATATGTCGACCTGTTTCTGAAAGCTTAATTGCACTTACCATTCTTACCCTCCAAAACAACAATAAATTATAATGCTGACACTGTCACTTTGCATTTTCTGGAATTTGAATATTAATAAAATACTAAAAGAGTGTCATATATGAAGGTTGACGTGTTTCAAAGAATCTCCTGATCCCATGTAATCGTGCTGCATGGAGTATTTTGATCGATAGTCATCGTCTCGCAAATAGATAATCACAGAAAATTCCGGATACTTTGTCTCAAATTACATGCACAATTTTTCAGAACACGTTTTGCAAAATGGATGTTAAAAACTTCAAAATGTAGGGTCCTTTAAAACAATATTACAAACACATTTAACCTGAAAAAATCTAAAGCAACTTTCATCAGAAACTTTCATCATTCCTAACACACGTTATGTCAAAAACATCAGGTCCACTAGAAAAGACAACATAACTTTTTCCAACAAAATCCTTCTTTCACAACTCTACTACAAGCTTCGCCAACCTACACAAATCATTTCGATGTTGCCGTCCACATCTTAATTTTCACTTTCACTTTCTCTTCTATCACTACTCCAGTTTTCGCTGTCACCTCGCTTCCATCACATCACTGCAGTCACCGGCGCCACCGTCTCCACCTTCACCACTGCCGCCGTCACCAGGGCCGTCACCGCGCCAGGAGAAAGGACCGAGACGCGGGGCAGGCGGCGGCGCCCTGCAATTAGAACGCGTTGCGACAGCGCGGCCTGCGTGTCGAGACGCGGGTGCCGTTGGGCGCTGCCGACGCCGCCGACGCCGACGCTAGCGCTGCCTCGCGGCCAACCGCCGCACTATTACAGTTCCACTGGCGGATCCCACGCCTGAACAGGCGATGGTTTTTCAGCATATATGATGACTACGAGGCGAATTTTAATGATGTAACACATCGTCAAAAATGATCGATAAAATGCTCTTTAAATTCTTTAAAAATGCCCTAAAAGCAAAGACAAATGACGTAAAAAATCTTATCAAAACCAGTTCGGATGAACAACTCAAGCTGTTGGATACGGTACTGATGTAATCGAGCCTTTTTTTCCATTCGTTCGAGTGATCTCAGCTTGTAAACTTTTGGTTTGGACTGTTCTTTAGCAGGAAATCTCTGTCTTTAGCTATCACGAAATCGACCGAACCGGCAATATCGCTGTTACACGTCACAAGAATTACAAACTCGCAACTGCGGCAAAACAGTTTCTGAGCGAGCAAATCGAATAGGGAATTGAGTAATTGAGTAATCGAGAACATTTGTTGTATCTCGTAAATATTATTTGAAGCAAATATCATTCAAAATGACCTTAAAGTCAATTAAATTAGCAAAAAATGCATTAAAAATGACGGAAAATGTAAAAAATGAATTATTAGTCGATATTGACAAAAAATGCAAAATAATGACCTATAAAAATGGGTCATTTCTTTTTGTGATTACATAAAATGAATTTCTATACCAAATGGCATTGTTCTAAAGTGAAAAGAAAAAAGATAGCATTTCATTAAATTCCGCCCCCTAATAATGTCATTTATTTGTAATATTTGAACAGTTATGTGGGGGAGAGGCGCTAACCTACATCTTAAATTTAAACTTTTACTAATCTTACAAACTACTATTTACATTTTACGCTTATTTACATTATTTACTTACTTTTGTACTTATAATCTAAACGTATATGCTGAAGCTTACATACTTAGAAACTAAACTTGCAGTATTGGATTGGAAACTTACAGTAAATATTGTAAATAATATTCTACTTATTTACAATATTTACGCGCATTATATTAGCATTTACAATCTAAACTTACTCATTTCCAGCAGGTTTAGGAATGCGACGTTAATTTATCCAGGGACTGGCACACTGTCTTGTGATAATTTTTGTTATTCATTCAACAACAGCTTATGTCATCGTTTGGTTCGTTCTCGTCGCAAGGACTACCAATTTAAATATGTTGCTAGTTAGTCAAAGGAAATTGTTTCTAAAGTATTCTCTCTTCTGTATTACACGTAAGTTACTCGCAATTTGCTCATAAACGCTGGTTGACGCTCCGCTGTCCATTTCCAAGTTGAAGACGAGGCTCGAGTATTCAACTCTCATGCTAACATAAAATATCTTTGAGTCTCTGCAACTCAATTTTGACAAAAAATTGCGTAGCAACTCACTGCGGTCGGGAATCAAACCAGTAAAGTTTTATAAACGAGGGTGGGACGCTACCGCTTGAGCTATTTTAGACAACTACTCTATTCGAAGACATTAATAATTTTAATACGCTTTAAATCGTGGCCACTGAAGTGGAAAATGGTGAGTACTTTACCAATCAGCTGCAAGTTAAAATGTTTTTTTATGGGTGGGACGTATATGTTGCATAGACGAATGGTTGAATGATTGATTTTTTCGTGTTTCCGGGCACGTCAACTGCTTTGGTCATTAGTCCCGTTAGTGTAGTGCATGTTTTTTCTCGGGAGATGGCGGTGATCTTCCCCCGCTGGATGGCGATAGACGAATGGGGAGAAGGCTATTTCCAGACACCATAGTACATAATTCTAAATCCTGTTGTACATATGCATTCGAGATCATCGACATCGGTGAATATGTGGCACTCCCAAAGACTCTTGTGTGGTAAAAGAATCACGCAAATCAAGAAACCTACCTACTTTCTCGATTTTAGAGACTTTTCCCAACTACTTTTCGATGGCGACTTATGAGAAGTCTGACATGGCAAAGTGAGAAATATACAAGTAAAAATCACACGAAATTTAAAAAAAAAAATGAGGTAGCTACGGGTACTCTAACGGAAATACAATGTTTTTTGGGGGAAGGCATATCAAACATAACCATTGATTGGCATTTACGATATGCAGTTCAGAGGAAAAGAATAAAAGGTTTTTCATAAATAATTATTGAAATATAAAATTAAATTGTTTAAGAAGAACGAAAAAGGAGTGTTATATTCAGCTTGATAAATTATTGACCACAGACCTGTAATTAATAAAGAAACAATTATAAGACTATTAAATTCAAAATAAGGTTTAATTGTCCTATATGTCAAAGAACTTTGTTGGAATGTATTTAATTGTATTTAATGATGCTGGCTCTAAACGCTCTCAATAAATCGAAACGAAATGAGCACAAAATGAGTTTATTATGAAGTATAAGACAATGAGTTTTGTAAACTTATTGCAACATAAAAAATTTGTTTAATAAGACGCCAATCACGAAATTATTTCATTACGGATACATTATATACTTGCAAACGCAATTAATTTTCAGCCATAGATTTTTATCTAAGAACTATTTGGCAAGCTTTACTGCATCCTAGTTGGGCGCAAAATTTTTAGAAAAAAATCAATATTACCACGAAATGATTTATCACAAATTTTGTTTGGCTGACCCATGTCATTTAAAAGTAGTGTAAAAAGTTTACTGCCTAAAAGAAGTTTAACAATAACAGTTTTGCGTGATTGCTCAAATATCGAGAACGATATCCTTCAAAACAGGAATTATGCATAAAGGATATCCAGTGTACAAAGGAATTTAGAAATCCAAAGCAGTACACACAGAATGATGAATAAGATGATTGTGACCTTATATCCAATTCAAAATTGTGAAATGTTTTTATTCATTTATACTGTCAGACTGCTTCAGAAAGAACGCTGTCTGCTCCATTTGTGGCAACTGACATTTACTTCCAATAGGAATAGTGATGAATGCAGTGAATGGGTCAGTAATATCCGTATGTATTAGTATTACACTTCGAATTACAAAGTACTTATAAAAGCTGTTTGCATTTCTGTACATTATAAACGATGTATTTTAATTTTGACGATTGTGATTATTCCTATGGTAGTCAATTTCAATAAATTAGATTAGAGCATTTTCACCTAAATAAAAATGCATTTAGATCATATCTAGTCACATACAGTTTTGACTGTTGTTTGACTAAATAAGTCAAATCAGATCGTACTTTAAAACAAAACTATTAGCATCCTGCTCATAGTAATTGAAATTTTGTTATTTTGAATTACGTGAAATTGATTTTGATTTGGGAGGAAATGAGATGAGCCTTGTTTACACAATGAAGTTTGTAATACGAGTCCTGTTGATGAGCCACTGGAAAATGTACAGAATCTATGTACTGAACTCTCTGAAATAATATTTATACTATTTTCAAATAATTTACTTTCGATTATATCGTGTTGAAAATTACAATAATTGACTTGGTATTTTTGTTCAGACAATTTTTTAATAAAAAATATTACTCTTATATTGTAAAAATATAACATGAAATTGTTTAAAAATCTAAGCATTTTTCGTTAGTGGGGGAAAATAATGTAGTTCATACATTCTTTATAAGTAATTTTCAGAACAATACAAAATATTGATATTCTTATTAATTGATCAATTAGCTATACGAATTCAGTTGATAACTACTTCAGTTATCGGATTCTAGAAACGTTGTTTATTTTTTATGAATGTAAATACATTGGTAGTTATTTTAACTTTACTTATGCAATTTTTATTACTTACGCAATAATTTATTCTAAACGTAATGTACATTAGGGAAGTGGCATACTATGGGTCCCTTAATCTGGTTCTATATTAGCTAATTTGATTTAATACACATGGAAAGGGTATTTATTTTGAATTCTGGTTCAATGGGTTGGATATTTTGTGAGTCTGAATTCCGTGAGTGCTGGGATTTGATATATGTTTGTAGCAAGGCATGTGACGTGATGATCTAATGATATAACGTTGAATTCCTTGTGGAGCTGATTATTTGAAATGAACCATGGGGTGTTAGTTATGGTTCTCAGGAATTGGTTTTGGATTACTTGGACTTTGCGAATATTTGTGTTCGCGGCGTTAATCCATGTGGATAGGAGTGATTATAGTTTTTATTTATGGTTTTGTATTTTGCCATGACGGTATTGTGTTGTAGTGAACCGTGTCTGTTTATTATCGATATTAGCTGATGTAGTTTCGCAGGATTGTAGATCTGTGACCAGATGTGCTGGCTAGCGGCTGGAGTCAACTGCGAGTCGATCGAAGGTTACGCTAGCTTCTTCTGAAGCAACAGCTCTAACAAGCCATGAGCTTCGTCGAGGAATGCCGTCCAGGTGGTATTCTCGGAGAAAGAGCTCGTTCATGAACAGCACGTGGTACAATACCCTTCGCCGTGACCTATGCGTGCACTGCCGTTCTCTCCTTCAGAGCAAATCAAGTGTAGTGCAATTCTGATTGTTTTGAAAATGACGTAGATGTGCTTTAAAAGTCATAGTTTTATTATTCGTGAATAGACCTTTTAGAGTGACGTGGATGACGCTTATCACAGCCAATCGTTCCGGGAGAGGTGGATCAGGGTATCAATTGATGTCGCTGCAGTGCCTGTGACCGGGAGGTCCAGGTTCGAGTCCCGCCAGTGGCAGGATTTTTGACAGTAGCTTGTCAGCTACGCAGGTCGAATTCAGTTGCTGACTGGAAGCGAATTCTAGAGGCAGGCTGCTCTGATCGGTGATTTTCCGTGATTTCTTCTATCAATTCCATGAGAATACAGGAGCAGTACTCTAACATACGAGCTACGGACCGCGCGCGACCTTTCCTTCCCTTTCCTTGTCCTATCCTCACCACTTATACACACTTACACACCCGTTCACTGCACTTACCACATATGTCGGCAGACCGGTCAGGAGCTTAGAACTGTAAGGAAAGGAACTGTAGGAAAAGGAACTGGGTAGAGGTACCCGGTGGTGAGAGATATCTGGTTAATGAAAATCCCGCTGGGCGACAGTAGGTCGGAGCCTAATCTCACCATCCAGCAGGAGAAGAGCACCGCCCCTCCCGAGGGGGAAAACATGCACTACACTTTCGGGACCAATGACTTTAGCATGACCTTAGCGCCGGAAATCACGTACAACCAGTCAATCCTGAAGACTTGTCCCCCTCTGGGCCCTGGGGCTGTGTGGTGAGTCCTCCCCCGTGGAGCCGTTGCCCACGGCCCAAGCGGAGCCTTTCGTATGCGCTGGACGCCTCCCGTTACGCGCCTTCCCGGAAGGCTGCTGTTCTTGCGCTGCAACAGCGGGCGGCGGCGGACGACGGAGAGCGAGCAAGGAAAGGCCATTGTTGAGGTGGTGGAATAGGGAGAAGAAACGAATCGTGTCGGGATGCACCGAAGAGGGGAAGTGCGGTTGGGGAGGGGGTGGGAGCGATCAGAAAAAAAGGACGGGGAGGAATGAGCAAGCGGAATGAGCGACGGGGGAGGGAAGTGGAAGGGAATAAATGGCGAGGCGGAAGTGGCTGGGAGGAAGGAGGGGAAGGAAGTGGAAGGGAATAAAAGGTGAGGAGGAAGTGGCGGGGAGGACGCGCCGGGGATGATGTGGGGAGGAGGCAGTGGTGCGGAATAAGTGGCGGGGAGGAAGTAAGGAAGGAAGTAGCTGGCAAGGAGGGGAAGAAAGTAGAGAGGAATAAGTGGCGGGGAGGAAGCGGCGAAGAGGAACTGGCGGGGAGGAAGTGGGGAAAGGAAGTGACTGGGAGGAAGAAGGGGAAGAAAATAGAGGGGAATAAGTGGCGAGGAGGGTGTGGGGGAGGAAGCGGCGGAGAGGAAGTACCGGGGACGAAGCGGCGGGAAGAAGCTGCAGGGATGAAGTGGTGAGAAGGAAATAGCGAGAGCGTAGAGTTAGGAACTCTGCGGTGAGGAGGAAGTGGTTTGAAGGACGTGACGGGGAGAATATGTGGAGTGGAAGTGGCTTAATGGAAGCGGCGGGAATGAAGTGGTGGAGAAGCAAACGAGGGGAGCAGAGTAAAATATAAAGTCAGGGAAAGAACATTGGGAAAGAGAGCACGTGTTGTACGCGGAAGGGAAGGGGCAAGGAGAGCCACGAAGGAGACGGGCATAAAAAAGTCCGAGGCGCGATGAAGCGCAGTGGCAGTTCGGAGATTAGCTTTCTTTGTAAGTGGGGCTCAAGACGAGGAACGGTAGAGCCCGGATAGCTCAGTCGGCCGAGCATTAGGCTTTTAGGGTCCAGGGCTAAGGGTCCAGGGTTCAATTCCCTGTTCGGGCGGATAGTTTTGACGATGCATGTGGAAATTAAAGTACGGCATCTCTTGAAAGAAGTACTTACAAAGGCGCTCGAATGATAGAAATGTTTACACTGCTTGTGTTGCAGTCAAAGGAAGTGGTTAGTATGATCAAGAACCCAAACAAATCGGATGATAAAATTATATGATTGTGCAGAAGACATTTTATAGGAAGTTCAAACTGAATTTCAACATTTTTTCTCGTATTCACTCCAAAAATCCAAATAGTTAAAAAATTCAAATAATAAAGAGCTTTACAACGGAGTAAGGCAGGGCGTGGGCAGGCAGCGAGGAGCGAGCCTGGAAGAGGACGAACAGTGAGTTCGCGCTAGGCGTGTGTTGGTAAACAACCCCGCCCCGCCGGGCTGGTTGCCTCAGCAAGTCGTTACGCCGGCCATCGGGAAGCAAAGCAAAGAGAGCGCGCGCGAGCGTCGCACAATGAATGAGCGGCGGCGGAACTGTGGGAAAGCGCGCCCGTCCGGAATCCATCAATCGACGCGAATGCCTCGCGTTGCGAAGTGCCCCGCCCCCCTCACCCTGCGCGCGTGTTTCTGCGGAGGCGGCGATGTCTTCGAGACGGAAGTGGACGGGCGTCTTCCTGTCTACGCGCTCCGTGACAACGCGGGTCGCTGGCGGGAACTGCACGGGGAAGAAAGGTGGTCTTCTTCCCTGTGGATGTTCCCATACCAGTAACACACAGACGCACTGAATGTTAATTGGTTTCATCATAGCTGCTTGTTATCTAATGCCTCTTCTGCTGAAGTAAAATATTTGGCTGACGTTTCACAATACACTGAATGTAACGTAGCTGGAGAAGCCGTGCTTTTTCTTTCATTGATGAGAATGAGAATAATGGAGAGAGTCCTTGTTGTATTTCCACTAATACTAACGAAAGTAATCGTATAATAATAATTAAATGACTAATGAATCAAATAGAGGAATTCAAAGGTACGGAAAGTTAACATAAATCAGAATCTATGTTTCGAAAAAAAAAACATGTGGGAAATACGTGTTTTTATACTTTTTTTACATTCTATTAACTGCCCAAAATAATAGATAAAGTCTATTAGCAAACATGATTTTTTTCCTAATATCAATAATTTTAACGGCTCAAATAGCACCTAATAATGTTTTATAACTTTTGGCTGAACTTGCTACTAAGCAGTGAAAACATTCTTTTGTTCACGGTCAACAGGCTAGCAACTTCAAGGAGTCCTTGTTGCAACACTTTCTTCATGGGTGTTGCCCCTTCTTACTGTCTGCCCCCAATATTTTTCTTATTATAATGGTCGTGTCATGACGTTGCACAAGACCTGCACGCTTTGGATCATTATTTTTGTACTTACAATAATTTTCAAGGTTCAATTTTGACAACTGCATACTTTTGTAGAAAATTATTTAGCCTGTGACCTCCTAAAAAATAAGTTAAAAAATCGATCGCAGACTTACTGAATTATCCCCTCTTCTTCTTTCTTCTTTTTTATCTTCTTTTAAATTTCTCTCTTTTCCTTGCTTTTTCTTATTTGATATCTCTTTTCATGTTTTCTCTCCCTGATAGAGCGACAGGCCAGATCAAGGTTCTGAAATCTGCATTCTCGCAGTATTGCCAAAGTTTTTGAGGTCTTAGGCCGGTTGGGAATAAGGGATTTGCCCATTGCACCATTTTAAGGATGAATAAGTCAGAATAGGAAAGGAAGTGTTGTAGATAAAAAGTCTTTTAATATATTATTCATTTATTACTTAAACCTTTAATACATTTTAAGTTATAGACTACGAACTCAACACATATTACTTATTCGATCCTCGTAAAAACAATTGTACATCGTCAACTAACATATAATACCGGTTGCTTCGTAACAAGTTTCATTCAAGGAGTAACATGTTACTCCTGTTACAATTGTTTTACGAGGATTGAATATGAAATAAGTCGAATGAGTAACATGTTACTTCTTGAATAAAATTTGTTAGCACCTCTAGTTAAACAATGCTTTCACAAAAGCAGCTCCTTATTTTTCTTTACGTTTTCTACTCATAAATTTCAAAGAGCAGCATACAATGTGGGCTGATCCTATTTTGGAAGAACTCTCTAAAGTTTCGAAAATTGCAAACTTACAATATTGCTGAAAGAGGTTTTGATCTTGGATAGAATATGTTTTAAAAACTTTGCTCATTAAAAAAGGTCATGTAAACGTTTTTGAAGAAGAGAATAGTTTTCGCGGAATTTCTGCGTAAAAATTATGGACATTATAAACAAAAATTCTCAAACACCATTCCATTTTTAAAAAATTTTCCGTGGTTAGAACAAGGGGCGCCTAAAAGAATGGTGCAGGACACATTTTCTTTGAACTCTCTGAATTTTCAAAAATTGCAAAAGTTAGAATTAATGCAAAAAATATGTGCTGTTGTAGGACCACAGGTTGTTCTGTAACCTGGTATCCTAAAGAGATATATAAAAAATGTAAATTAACTGATTAATTTATTTACTAACTTATTGCATTCTGTTAAGTAGATAGGATGCTCGAACTTTAATTTTTATTTTAAGTGTACCAATACTTTTAGACGTCTTTTCCTGGGGTTAAATGGGACTTTTTATGCAAATAGGAAAATCTCACTCGCTCAGTGTTCCTAATGAGTACCTGATTGTATTTATTCCACTCGTTCCATAGAGTCCACCTTCACTGACTATCACACTTTCCATCCAGGTTTCTTGGTTTTTAGTGTTTCCACATCGTGTCAAAGATCTAGATTATTCCAGAAATGTTCCCTAAGACGTGGCGAAACACATTTTCTTCAACGCCTCCAACACCTTAATCATTGATGCCATGTAGACCGAATTGGAAAAGACGTTCCCGCGTTCACAGTGCGAAGAACGCAATATTGCATGGTCTCTGTCTCGAGAACGAGAGTGTGATTGCTATCTGCTCACGTTCGGCTGCCTGATTCGCGAAGGCTGGAGTCTTGTGTATCAGCCATTAAAGGAGCGATACGAAGCCCCGTTATTTACAGACCCTTGTCGAGCGTAATGACGAGAGAATTGAAATCGAAACCGATTCGTGACCCGGCCTGGTTTTTCTTTCCTTTGTTCTTCGCCCGCTGTTTATCCGGTCGATGCAATGTGACTCGGCGAATTGGCGGAATTGCGTGGTAGGAATTTGTTTTGATTTCTGTGTGGCTCGCGGCGGAGTCCCCTTCTTTTGGGTTTCGTTGAAGTTCACTTGGGTCGATGGTTTGCTGGAGGGGATCTTGACCTTAGTCCTTCGGTAAACGGGACCTCCCACTGCGAAGGTTCTCTGATCGTTAGCTCTCCACCTTTCCGTTATTGCGTCGTGGGATTTATTTTTGTAGCATGCTATCGGATTTCCTGTTAGTTCACCAGGGACAAAGTAGTATTGGTGATTTGCAGTTCTAATTCAATTTTTTAATAAGCGTGGGAAACAAAATGTGTGCTGAGACGTAAAATTTAACGAATTCGTTTAATGCCATGTTTTGGTTAGACAAGTCTTTTATTGATATTAATCAAAATATTGCAATTGACAGAGAGTGGCAGTATAAAGTAATTCTGAAAGAAAATAATAAGAATGCCTCCAAACATTTGTTGTGTACTAATCTCACAAACATGATCTTAAATAAATGTTGATAGTTGTAAGTTTGAAACATGTTAATTTTAATGAACCTGAAGCAGTATTTTGTCAACGAAGTGATCATCTGATTTCCAAAAATATAAGGCAAGTGCTCGAGAAAATCTTTCAAGAGATGTAAAACAGACACGATAATTCTGCTTCACGATTCTTTAGATTTGATTGATTGGCTATTGATTTCTGTAGTTGATGGTGATAATAAAATTCTCTTAAAGTTCCAGTAGTTTTGACTCAATAAAACCACAAAAAAGATATTGTTTGTATATTTTATATGCAATATTTTCGGGCTGATGAAAAGATGTGAATCTCACAAATCGTGAATTGTCTTTAAATTTGAATGTCCTGATTGATTTAATATACGAGAAAAGTTATTAGCACTGTCTTTGAGGAAGAAATATTTTGCTACATCCAGAAAGGGGTATATTTTCCCTTTCACTACGGCTCTGCTGCCATATTCAAGGCGTGGCCTGAGATATTTGCACAAACAGGAGTATTTGTAGGAGATTGGAAATTAGCCACTAGAAACGAGGGATCGGTTAAGGTAGCTGTTTACTCAAGAATGATGAAAAATCCTGAAATTTCGTGTTTTTTAATTTTTATTAGGTCATTTGTTATGTTTTATTATCTTTTAAATGCTTCAAACCGTTTCTTGCTAAGTTTGTTAGTTCTTGAGAAAATATTTTTTTCGAAGTGAGTATCAACTGTCAAGCTCTTATTGAGTAAACTTCAGGCGCATATTCCCGAATTGAGAATTTTCAGCACATTCATGCATGTCAAACATTAAAATCATAAACTATTAAAGATAATAATATAATTCTTTTTGCAGCAAGTAACCCATGACTTCCTCCAGTGAATGAATTAGAATAGTTAATCTGTCACTGAAAGTTTCAGTTTTAAGAACTGAAAAGTCCAGAATAAATTATAAACAATTATTTTTTCTCAAGTAATCAGATCCTGCTCTTTAGTTTTCACAGTTCCTTTGTCATTCTAGTTCATTCACTAGAATATTCAATCGAGATTAATTTAAAAGAAGAGTTATCCAAATATATCAATTTGTTGCAGCGTTATGATGCTTGACGTAAAACTGCATTTTGCCAATTATTTATAAACAAATAGAAGAATTTTTTTAAAATTAGTTCGTCTCTAAAGGCATAAAGAAACCAAATGTACAAGGGAAAACAAAATAGTCCCAAAATTCTAGTTATTTTTTTCTCAAGTAGACAGCTACCTCGATCGATCGTGGAATCGTCACACTCAGAAGATGATGGGGAGGACGGGCGGTGAGGATGGGCGGGTAGAACGGGCGGGGAGGACGGGTGAGGAGGGCGGCGCGGCGGCGAGGATGAGCGGTGAGGATGGGCTGTAGCAAACTATCATTTTATGAACGATTTCTTGCAAATTAATATGGCATTTATAATGCTGGTATACAAAAAATTCTTAGGATACACAAACTGTCACTCAGAAGGTGGAACACGAACTTTTGACCCTTTCAAATGAAGTAGGTACGACACTCTCACATTCATCAGTAAGAGCGATATTTGTTTTTTATTATTTTTTTCTGATACCAACGGCTGCCATTTCCATTATTTGTTACTATTTATATTTTTGGGGACGAAAATTACGTCCTGGTAAGAAAATTACCGGACGCAGGGCAACCGCCGGACCTGCCCTCTAGCGAGTATTTAAAACATTCGGTGCTAAGGGGCAGATTTTCCTGAAACGTGAATTCGGCTGAACGCGGATCCACTCCGATCATGCCTCTATTGAAGGCGATGGCGGAGTTATTTTTATTTTTATATTTATTTGTATTATTATTATTATTATTATTATTATTATTATTATTATTATTATTATTATTATTATTATTTATCCTGTCATATTTTTGGAGCCACAAAATTACGTTCAGGTTCGAAAATTTCCGGACGCAGGTCGACTGCCGGGTCTGCCCCCTAGCGAGTGTATAAATATTCAGTCGTAAACGTCAGAGCCGCCTGGAACGCGAATTCGACTGAACGCGGATCCCCTTCAAACACACCCTTAGTGAAGGCGGTGGCCCATTATTTATTACTATTTATATTGTCACACATTTTTGGGGAGGAAAATTACTCCCGGCTCCGAAAATTACCGGACGCAGGGCGACCGCCGTGCCTGCCCTCTAGCGAGTATACAAACTATTCCGTCGTAATCGTCAGAGCCGCCTGGAAGGCGAATTGGGCTGCACGCGGATCCAGTGCGCTGGCACCCTGGGTGAAGGCGGTGGCGGCGACGGTGGCGCGGCGAGAGGCGGCGACGGGCAGGCGCCAGGAGCCGCGATCTCGGCCATCGCGACTGTCGGCTATAATTTTCCGGTGGGCGCACGCGGCCGCGCGGGCGACCGAGCGGCGCCGCGTCGCCCGACAGGTGAGAGTGAGCGCTCCGCGGCCCCGCGCTCGCCAAGTACAGCTCGCGAGGGAACGGCTGCAGGTGTGCTCTGATCGGCTGCGTTTATCAATGGGGCCTGAATAATTAATTCGGTGATGGTGGCATTGGAGGACGGAGGCACGGTGAGTGCTCGAGGTCGATCGCTGGAGTGGGAAAGTTCCCTCAGGCTTAGAAATGACTGGTTGGTTGGTTTGGAGAGAATGTTTGTAAATAAGGAAAATCGAGGAATACGATTCTAGTAGCATTGAAACTGTGCTTGAAGTAATGATGCAACAAATTCCTTACATTCCGGAGAATTAAAACAGTTTTACCATTAGCTTCCTTTCTGGATCCAATTTTCTACGTCTAATTGGTTAAGTAGCAACGATGGGTTAATGGTAGAATAAAATATTGCTTAGTAATACTTAAGGAAAAATTTCCTTAGGGAAATTACCCCTGAGTTGCTGGAGTATACGAATTGAACGCTGATATTTTCGAGAAACGTTCGTCTTTTCCGAAAACTTTGGGATTGTACATCATACTTTTCTTCGTCATTTTGAGCGACAATTAATTATTACGTTAGGAAAATAATTTTCGAGTATTTATTAATGCTTTCAGAAAAAATATCTACCAGGGTTTTATTGGTGTGTTCAAGGTACTGGATGTTCCACTAGTTGTTAGCAATCTCCCATAACTTCTAAATAGTTCAAGATAGTTTAAATGCTGTTTTTTTATTTCAACAATACTACTCGTAGATTACGAGCAATTAACATGACCTATAATGCTAGAGATATTGCTTAAAAAATTTTAGTTTTTATAAATTTATTCATCTTCAATTTCTTAAATAAAACTATATGATTTTTTCCACCATAAATAAATATATCATAGAGAAAGGAATACGATGATGTATCATTTTTCAATGTCTTTCTAGGAATTTGAGTATAAAATTATACTTTCGTACATATGTGATCTGGAATAAAACGAACAATATTTTCTTTAGTAGCCCTTGCAACGGACACCGTTGGGGAAGGTGGCCTTCGCGGCCCCTAGACTGTCGCGCGAGGGGGGAGAGGGGTGCTAGTGAGTGATACGAGACAAACTACAGCAATCAACAGTCTTGACACGAAGGGCATTCGTAACAAGCGTCAGTGTTACCAAACAGAAAGAGCGACTTTTCCTCTGATTCATCAGAATTAATTAACTGAAACTTCAAAGAAATTGAAAGAGATCATTGAAAATAAGGATACGAAAATGGTATAAGTAAGATAATAATGAAGGTCATTTTCACCTCAACCAGAAATAAGCTTGATGTTTAATGGCTGTAGGAACAGGCCAGAATTTTAAAACATTACAAGTACAAAGGATGGGAATGAATGGTTGAAGATTTTCACTACAATATTTCGAGATAATTCATCAGTTCACAAAAAGGTAGAGATTCTCTGTTATTATGCACTGTTACTCAACTTCTCATATAGTGCATCAATATACTAATGAATAAAACAACTTTGAAATTCTCTTGTTAACTTGTTAACAAGAGAATTGATGTAAATTTACAAAAATAAAATAAAACTTAGATAACTACAGAAAATCCTAGTAAAAATATGTACATAAATTATTTACAAATTTGCTCCATCGACAGCAGTGTTCATCTTCGCTCGTGTGTGCAACAACCGACGAATTGACAGCAGCAGTTTGTGGTCTCTATAAATCGATGATTTGGAATTTCAATCAGCGGAAAAAATTTCAATTCTTGTGAATTCATGAAAAACTCCCTCTTTCTGATCATTAATACCGACGTTGCTGAATCTTCCTTGAGGAGACAATGGATTACTATAGTTACACTATCTACTATATTTACACATCACTACCAACCCTCAGTCCCGGCGTCGCGAAGGCCACCTTTCCCAAAGGCAAGGGCTACTGAAGAACATATTGTCCGTTTAATTTCAAATCACATGTCAGAAAGTTTCCTGTGTACTCAAATTACTCTCAAAACATTAACAAATGATATATCTTTGCAATCCTAATTTTATGATATATCCAGTGCAAGTGAGAAAAATACTTAGTTTTATTTGAGAAACCAAAGATGTTTAAATTGATCGAAAACTAAAATATTACAAACAAAATCTCTACGGCATATTATTGCTCCATGATTCCGCATTAAGTAAAACTGCATTTCGAGAAAACCGTTCAGAAGTTATGGAGTGGCCTATAGGTGGTGAGACATTCGGAATATACGGATTAATATTTTTAACTCGTCGGGCCGGCTGGATTTAGCTCAGAGCATCTGTCATATTGTCGATGTATCTGCTGCAACTTCGATCGGTAGGTTCTAAGATTTCTCAATGCTAGGACGGATTCAGCACCTGCCTGGAGGAGAATTCCAGTGGCAAGCTGCTCTAATTGAAATTTCCCGCGATTTGTCCAAAAGAATATCGGACGAATGAAGAATTCGTACCCAAACAAACGATCCACACCTGCGCGCGATCTTTCCTTCCCCTATCCACTTCCCTTATACACACACCCTAACACAATAACACACATGTTGGGAGACCAATCTGGAACTTAGTTTGATCCAGCTGGAGCGGTGTTTCTCTGGATGGAAAAACCTGGAGAAGGGAATCCTCCACAAGAGGACGTGCTGCTCAGGGCCGGATCTCACCCCTCGCCCGCTTCCTTGGAATGAAGCAGGAACAAACTAACTTGACTAACGGGTGTAGCAGTCGTCGTACCCAGAAATATCAAATAATCAGTCAATTAACTTGTCAGTATGCTGCAAACAAGAATTGGTTGCGCTGTATTTTGTACTTTGTCAAGATCCTACCTAGAATAGAATGATAATAAGACTATTGGAATAAATTGTTAACTAAATCTGAACATATTGAAATACCCATAATTCAGCTGGTCAAACACTCTACCTCCCGATTGCTCCATTCATCCACCTGAAATGCATATGAAAGGTCTGTACATCGATACTACTGTATAAATGTAAAAGTTCTGAGTACTATATTTAAAGAGCTTGAAAAACTTCAGATAATATTTTGTTTTCGTTCTCAACGAAAAACATTATTATTTTCGTATATATTCGTTATTAATTGCGTATTCTAAGAAAGTAAAGCTTGACTGTCTTTCTCCATCAAGTAAGGTTTCATAAATTACAAGCAATGAAATCAGGTGATCCTGTTAAATTGCGTATTTGCATTTTTAAAATTTCATATCCGTAAAAAGTGAAATGGTCTTGGAAACAAATTGCTTCTCCCAATCGCGGATTCGCGAGCAATATCTAGTTGGGTGGGATGGGCAGCAGAAGGAAGGTAGCGGCGCCGGCCGAGGAAGGCCACCTGAAATGATGAGGTTGGGTTTCAGGGGGCCGCTCCCGCAGCAATCTCGGGAGGTCGCTGTGTTTACTCAGAAGCGCCGCCTTCTGTGAGGCGCTCATCTGGAACGGCCGCTCGCTGCCTGCCGCGCAGACGCTTCGACGCCTCCACCGCCCGCGCACAGTGGGCAACCAGCGGAATTTAGGCGGTTTTGATTGATGGATTGATTGATTTTTTCGTGTTTCCGGGCGCGTCACCTGCTTTGGTCATTAGTCCCGTGAGTGTAGTGCATGTTTTTTTTCGCGGGAGATAGCTTCCCCCGCTGGATGGCGAGATCCGGCGCCGACCTACCGGCGGCTAGTGAGGTTTCCCCCTAACCAGGACTTTCCCACCAGCGGAGCACTGCCCCAGCCGGGACAAGCTCTAAGCTCGCGACCGGTCTCCCGGAATGTGGTAGTATAGTGCATGTTAGTGTAAGTGTGTGTGTAAGGGGAGAGGATAGGACAAGGAAGAGGAAGGAAAGATCGCGCTCGGTCCGTGGTCCGTTTGTTAGGGTACTGCTCCGGCATTCGCCTGGTGTTGATCGGAGAAAACACGGAAAACTACCGATCAGAGCAACCGGCCGCAATAATTCTCCTCCAGACAGCGATTGAATTCGACCTAGCTGGAAAGCTAGTGCCGAAAATCCTGCCGCCGTCAAGACTCGAACCTAGGACCTCCCGGTCAAAGGCGCTGCAGTAACATCAGTTGATGCACTGAGCTACCGCTCCCGGTAATTTAGGCGGAATAATGCGGATTTGTTGCATCGTTTGTTAAAGTGTTGGTATCGCTTTCTATATTCAACTAGACTTAATGATTTTGGTAGTCCAAATCAGATGACAAATCTTCATCACAAACTAATGTTTCTTAGGTCAATTTTCATTTAGAAAGAATTTCCATTGGTCGTTTAACTGATGTCTGGATGTGGTCTTTCTAAAACTCTTGCCTGATTTATAAATCAAGTTTTATTCTTTTGAGTGATTTTATATGTGTGCAATAAATAACCAAGAATTTAGGAACAATAGTAGTTTATGCAATTAGTTTATGATGTTAAGCTTTATTTCATGAGTACATGTTTTGAAAACGAACGACGTTAGGAGAGAGTTTTCAAGTTTGTAGGACTGCAATAAAGTAATACTATAAACGGGTTGCATACGCTATTTTTTTGTACAACAGAATGAGAAATTATTAATAGAATAAAACTTAATATTGCGCAAAAACTTCCTTGTTACGTCTCGGGTATTTGATATCTGTAAGAGAAAACGGTAGTCGGCTCTTCCATTCACCACGCGAAGATTCTCTCGTTGCGATTGGCTAAATGTGTGATGACGCAAGTATTTGTGCCGTAAAATCGAATACGTCATCATTTGTGCCGTAAAAGACCCTTTTATGAACGACTTCTTTCAACAGAAAATGTCGCTTATAATGCTGGTAGACAAAAACATTGTTTACAAAATCTAACCCGTGCGAATAATTCCTGAGATCAATTAATTCGCCAACATATTTTATGACCAAGCAACAGTTTGGGAAACAACAGGTCTCTAGACTTAAATTAGGAACTAATTAGGTACAATGTTATCAATACAATATGGGCATTTCGCAAAATTATGTATTACATTATTTTATTCATTGAAACATTGATTCCATCCCAATTTCGATAGATATCTGGATTTGGTGGGAGCGCATTAGTGCCGTGATTGAATGGATCGTTAGTTCCAAAAAATTTGTTTCATGGACATACGTCACTTTTGAAACAAGCTATTAATTTTTTCGTATCCTCCGAATATAATAAAGAACCTAAAATTATTGAAAATGCATATAAAAATACTTTTAACACTTTAAAGCGTTGAAGACACCACACCAACCTAGTTCAAGGTAATCATTTTCAATAAATTGAGTAAAACATTAAAATAGTCGGGTTTGTGTGGAAGCATGGCCCTTCATGACTTTTAGAAACTTCCTAGACCTGACAAAGTTTCTAATTGACGAAAGTGATCACTAGGGGCGGATTTTGATGGCTTGAAACTTCGAGAAAAATTATCAATAAAATGCTCATAAAATGATTTAAAAATACAGAACACCTAAAAGCAAAGAAATATTGCGTACAAAATGTGGTCAAAACCAGTTCGGATGAACAACTCAAGCTGTTGGATACATTACTGTTGTAATTATTCTATTCGTTCAAGTGAACTCAGCTTTAAAACTTTTGGTTTGGTCTGTTCTTTACCAGGAATCCTCTGTCTTTAGTTCTCCTGAAATCGGTCGAATCGACAATAGTGCTGATAGGCGTCACAGGAACCTTAGATTACATACTCACAAAGGTTGACATTACAGTCTGAGAGAAGAAATCGAATAGGTTACTCAGGTATTCTGTGGAGAACATTTGTTACATCTCGGAAATATAATTTTCAACAAGTACCATTAAAATCATATTAAAACAGATGAATCAGCAAAAAGTCATTGAAAATTTCAAAACCCTAAAAATGACTTATTAGTCGAAATTGGGGATTTTTTAAATGACATAAAAATGGGTTATTTTCTTTTATCAAAATATAAAATTAATTTCTATAATAAACGGCGATTTTCAAAAGTGACAAGAAAAAAATGACATTTCATTAAAATCCGGCCCCTACTAATCACACACATCAGCATTAAATTCCGATACATATTAAGGTGTTTTTTTGGCCGCGTGTTTGGGCGAAACGCCCCACTGCGCGTCCGCCCCCGCGCACCGCCGCCTGACGCCGCAGCGGGCGCTAATCCCGGCCATCAGGGGAGCGATGATGGTCGCCAATTGGCTCGCGACGACCGCCATGTCTGTGCAGAGGCCAAGGTAATTCGATATGACCTATTACTCACAATTTTCGTTGTTTTCGTGCTCAGTCAGACGATAAGCGCGATCTTCGCGGCGGCTGTTCGTGTAGGAGGCCGCTCCGCGCGGGTGGTCTACTTTATGGCTGAAGTGAAGGCGACGTGGAACACAGGGGCGGGGCGATCAGGAGTGGAGAACAAGATAATGCTTGGAATGCTTTCGTTCTTCCATTTCATTCTTGCAGAGTGAGTGTGGGTAATTTTATTGTAAAAGTCCAATTAGAAACTATTTTATCAATGATTAAACGTTCTCCTATAAAACTATTAATTTCGTATATGTATAGTTCTAACATTACGAGAAATTCGCGGAACCGAACTTTCAGGATTATTTCCACATTTTGCGACGTAATGTTCGAAACAGGAAAAACAAATTGTGAATATAGTCGACTCCGGTTGTAGTGAACTCGGATAGTGAACGTCGGTTATAGTGAACTTACGTCAATGGTCTTGTTTCCCTTACATTACAAATAAGCATAACAAGGCTCGGTTATAGTGAACCTGAACCTCGGCTATAGTCAACCTAGGAAATAAAACGTGGAAATTAATTCTCTCCTGAAAAGAATATATCACGTCAGTGCCAGAAATTCCCACACAAGAAGCTTGAATTCCCACATTGCAAGAGGCATTGAAGGGTGTCAAGACTGCATGACGATACTTAGACATAGGGGTCAATGTAGAATCAATTATGGAGGGAATACGAATTCTGGAGAAGGATCTAATTAGAAATTACTAATGAAAAAGTACGAAGCAAACAATTGAAAATAAATTGATTTTTTAAGGACAAAAAATATATTGAAATTTTCAGTTCGTCCTATTAATGTGTTTTGCGGTGTCACTGTTAATAAAATTCATCTTTATGGAGAAATTCTGTTTAATTTTGACATCATCGGATATAGTGAGCCCCGGATATAGTAAACTAAAAATGTTAGGCCACAGATGTTCACTATAACCGGAATAGACTGTATTTGGCTTTCAGATCTTTCAGAGTCAGCGAACAATTGTTGTTTGATCTCTCTATTAAAATGGAGCAGAAGCAGTGGCTTAACTAGGATTTTTCTACTGGAAGCGTTAGGCATATTGTCCAGCTGACTTGATGATTTCTTGCAAAAAATTTTTCTTTGATGCTGAAATTTAAATACACTTGTTTCTTGGTTTACAGTTATTTACGAAGTATTCGCTTTTTGACATTCAGTGTCTTCCTTTACAATAGAAAATAAGTAAATACTGTATTTGTGGGTATGTATCATCGGCTTCTGGGAGGGCTGAAGCTCTATAAGACATTCTTCGAGTGCTCCTTCGAAATAAATGCATTCGGAAGTAGAAACCAATCGATAGTACGTTTGCACAAGAGAGTGGCATAACAGACCTTGAGGGATGCCGAAGTAATATGCTTTTACGTACCTGAATTGTTGTTATTTTTCTAGAATTCTTTTCTTGAAGTTAACAAAAGCAGATTAATGTATCATTGTTCCATATTTTTTTGACTTTAATCACAGGGCCATTTTCTCATAATTGTTCCTTTTATTACAACTATTTTTCTTAGAATTTACACAGTAAGGAAATTGAAAGTGCTTTTCCTTGTAAGTTACAATTTAGTTTAATGTGAAGTATCCATTGACCCAAATGGTTTATGCATGTAACAATAAATTAAAGATAAAATAAGTGCAGATGCATTTCTTGTCTGTTGTGCAGTATTACGTTTTGAACTGTGAGTCAACCTGTGAACCATAAAGTAAAAGTACTCTAAGTAAATAGCTTACATTTGAAGTTCTGTCGAAAGGCGGTTACATATTAAGGTTACTGAAGTATTGTAAGTGGAGATGGAGAAAACAGTAATAAAAAATGTGCACCTGCGTTAGACGAGCATTCGTAGCAATAATCACTAGTTGTAATGCATCACCATTTTCCCAGATATGGTTACGATCTATTTCGACCAATCCAGCTCGGCGAACGTGACGTCAACAGCAAGGCCTCTCAATAAGTGGTGAACCCCCGGACCGTTTTCCCGTTCCCCGTCTGCTCAACGAAGGAAACGTGACGTAAGTAATTGGAGCTTAATTTAATCTTCGTGCTTTGGGTTCAAGGCGATGATTTACTGGAAAGAGCGCGGAAATATTCAGGCTCACGTACTCAGGAATGCTGCCTTACGCCCTGCACTCACTTCGCTTCCCGTAGAGTCGTACGCCAGGGTTATCGAGTTCAGTTCTTCCAGTGCACTGTTAAACAATATTTTTCCAAGTACAAATTGAAATTTTGATATATTGTATATAAAGACACGGCTGTTCTAAGACTGTTACAGTCACTTTTTTCTAGCTGCATTATGTAACATTGACTAATGCCAGTTACAAAAATATTGTCGTGAATCATGTTAGCCTGAAATCACGCATCCTAAAAGTTGGAATATTCTTCTTTGTCGATCTGTCTTAAATGTCTTGATGGGATATTCTCAAAAAAATTCTATCACAAGCTTCTTCCATTCGTTTACAGCGTTATAGTAATATAGTTCGTTAATTCAGATGCAAGTTCCTTCATTTTCCGCTCTCTAGGATTTGGCCGAGAACATTTTGTGACTGAATCGAAAAGAAAACGAAAATCAGAAAAATCCGAGCACAGAGAATATTGAGTCGTGGTGTGCAAGGAGCGCGCAAATGGAACCTCAGTGCAACAGCCCAGAATGGTCGCCAGTGGAACGGCAATCGCACAGCTGTTGAACAAGTTACGCTGTATTACTGCCCGGCAACGTCGATCGGCTTTCGCCCGACTCATTTGCATCACAGCATTGTGCCACATAACGGAGTCGATATACGTGACCCTCGCTTACGGCTGCCAGCCACAATGGGAGATACTGAACGCCCTGATAACATGTGCTACAAAGTAGCCCTGTCTAATGAAGCGTGCTATTGCCGCCGTCTCCACCGCAGCGCGCCCTTGGTCCGACTTTCAATAGTGAGCGGCTGGAATGCGTGCGAGCGGGGACGGCGTGGGGGTGGCGCGGGGGCGGCGCGGGGCGGCGCGGGGCGGCGCGGGGCGGCGCGGGGCGGCGCGGGGCGGCGCGGGGCGGCGCGGGGCGGCGCGGGGCGGCGCGGGGCGGGGCGGGAGCGGCGCGAGGGTGGGGCGGGGCGGGGGCGGCGCGGGGGCGGCGCGGGGGCGGCGGGGCGCGGCGCGGGGGCGGCGCGGGGGCGGCGCGGGGGCGGCGCGGGGGCGGCGCGGGGGCGGCGCGGGGGCGGCGCGGGGGCGGCGGGGGGCGGCGCGGGGGCGGCGCGGGGGCGGCGCAGGGAGAGGGGGCGTGGGGGACGGGCGGCACCCGCTTTACCGATCACGCCAGACTGTGAGCACGTTGACACTGATACAGAAATGTTTCACAAGAGAAAGGGACAGTAAAGCCCGTATTGTATTGTCTTAAATAGAATTCCGTTACCAGGTCTTTCCCCGAGTCCGTTTGCAGGAGCTATGATGCATTCCACACGATGATGTATTTCACGATTTTCTACAAAAGGGAACCTTTTTAAAAGCACAAAAAAGTAATCTACATTGTTGATAGAGTGTTCTTGCGATGTGTATGTAGATCATTATGTCCCACATGGAACTCTTTTATACTACTACAAAACACAACAATCAACAAAGCACAATTTGTAAAAAGAAAGTAATGGTCTTGTTAAGAAATTGTGTTACTGGGATGCAATGATGTGGAAAACATTTGTTTTAATTAGTATCGGGTAAAACTGTTATATTTTAACTTATGCTGCCTAAACGCTACCTTGGATACTCGAAAACTCGTGAAATTTGTCGTCTGCTAATAGTTTTTTCTATGGATTTTAACGATATCCTTAAACGCAAAAAAAGTGGTAAGTTTTACTCAATATGCTTTAGACCAATGTCTAAGGCATATTGAGTAAAACTTACCACCTTTTTTGCGTTGGTGTCCTTTTTAAACCAATTGACATTTATTATAGTTGATACAATTAACATCCCTCTATCATCTCCATTAACAGCTTGACGCAAACTGCATCCCGATACCTCGAATCGTTTCAAAGATATTTGGTGGCCAACGTAAACCAGCACATTGAATTCCAGATATTGATAATGTTGGGTTTAACTGTATGTGTTACCGTTGTTATTTCTCGCTGGGCCAAAGAAGCAATCATTCATACACTAATGTACTCTTTGCACTTTATACACGCATTACATGAACACATTTGTATCATATCTATATCTATATATACATATATAAAAGAAAGTCGTGTTAGTTACACTATTTATAACTCAAGAACGGCTGTACCGATTTGGTGAGCAGGAAGCTTAGAGCCAGGACACGGACATAGGATACTGTTTATCCCGTTCGACAGCGTTCCTGTGTGAGAACGCACGTTTTTGCACGTTTTCGCACGTTTTCGCGTGATTTCGCATGTTTTCGCGTGATTTCGCGGGTTTTCGTATGTTTGGGCCGGAACGGAGTTCTCTGTTAAGGCGGAACAGAGTTCGCCGGGTCAGCTAGTTTAATATATTTGCAATACACATTGTCATTATATTTACAGTATATATGGCACAGTTTCAATCTCTAGATCTAGTTTGAGTTCTTCCTCAGCTTGAAATTACTTGACATGACACGTGTGGATGACCTAATTTAGCCACACCAAATAGTATCTTTCGAACGGTTAGCGGTATCGGGATGCGATTTGCATGAGATTGTTTTAGATGACGAACGGAAAAAATCGTTTTCATGTTTTTAATTTTGTAGATATTGCCATAACTTATTTTTACTTTCTCGCCTTACGAGTTCTTCGTAAGAAGAGAAAGTTACGTAATCGTGCATCAGAAAACGGCGATTTTTTTAAAATGGAAGTGTTCATTTTTTCTCGTGCCTTCTAAGGTTCGTAAAGAATACAGTGGCATCCATCTGGCTAGTGTTCGTCGGCGACCATGGCAAGTGCAGCACTAAGTGGCTCCGATCGCTGGCGTCGTGTGCGCGGTTTGCCTCGGCGCACGGCGCGCTATTAAAAGCGGCTGGCGCTAGCGTGCGCGCCCTCGCCCGTTACGCCGAGGCAACGCCATAAAGCCGCGCAAATGAGCGGCGACTTCGCGGCGCTGGCGGCTGCGGCGCCGCACGTTGGGGCGTGCTCCCGACAAGCTGGCCAAAATTTAAAAAAAAATATTTAGGGAATTTTCGGTAAGCAGTTGGGGAGACTGGTTCCCCGGTGGGGAGTGACTAATTCCACGGTTAGAAACGGTCCGAGGTGTCACAGAGGCGCTTTGCATCATTGGAAACGTGGCCATAACGAGCTGTTACATGACACAAAGGTCATAAATAAGCCGTTAAATTGGAAACGTGTAAAAGTTTTCGGTTTTGAGAAATTTTCATCATCCAAAATGGACAAAATCGTGATGTTGAGTACAATGTTTACATGTATTACAAGTACTTAAAAACATGTTAAAATTAATTAATAATTACGTTGGAACAAAATTATACAATTAATTTGTTTTTTTTCTTTTTTAAATGGTAAGCAGTTATAAGTTCCGCAATGAAATTTGTAAAATTTCATTCTCTACTACTTAGCTATCAACATGCCAAAAGGACAACTGCTATTAGCTGCTATTCTGCATTTTGTTCAGTCTAATGATTCTAATGATTGAAACAATTTTAGAAGTTTGTTAATTTTTAATCGGCAATATTGGATCCATTTTGTTTTTATCCATTATCTTTTATTTACAAATCAGTGGTTTTTGTAAAAAATGACTTGCTCAAGGGCGGGAATATTTTTTCAGAAAATGCCGAAGTCTATTACTATAACACTCGACGTAGAAATCATATTCATCAGGTGATAGTATCAACAGCTCATTACAAAAAATTCACATACAATACATGTACATTATTTTACAACACTTTGCCAGATGACATTAAACGATTAAATTCAATAGAAAAGTTTAAATCCCAAGTGAAATCATTTCTGCTGCATAACTGTTTCTATACAATTAGAGACTATACTGAGCATCACAAGAAAAGTAGCATTAATTTTAACAATGATACATAATGCATTATTTACCATTTGGACTGTATAAATGAGTATAAACAACCTGTAACAACTATTGTAACACAGCTTCCGGGTCAATGACCCCCATCTCGATCAGGTTTTCGTCCAGTTTCCCTGATCCATTGAGCAAATGCTGAGATGGCCCTTGTTTTAGCTTCTGGACATAAATGCTTCATTTTCTGTGCACGTCTTCTAGAATTCAGTGGGAAATACAATTCTTCAAATTATCGTTTCCATGTTGTCGCGGCAGGAAGTAATAAGAGCCAAAATTTATTGCTTATTTATCTTTGAAAATAGATTTTATTACATGGGAGTTTTTTTGTTGTTTTTCTCCCTTTCAAAATTCAAAATTTATTGCTTATTTACTCTTGAAAATAGATTTTTTTACATGGGAGTTTTTTTGTTTTTTTTTCTCCCTTTCAAAATTCAAAATTTTATTGCTTGTTTATCCTTGAAAATAGATTTTATTACATGGGAGTTTTTTGTTTTTTTTCTCCCTTTCAAAAATTCAAAATTTAAGTGGTATATGACTTAGTGTAGGGATCACAGAATTTTGAAAATGTGCACACAATTCACTTTTCCCCATAGCACGTCATACGCAATTTTTAACTGTTTTTTTGACGTAAAATAAATAAAATAAAATAAAGTAAATAAATTTTGTTTTTTGTCGTGTTTACATTGGAATTGGGATTAGATAACCCATAAAACCATTTTTTCAAATTTTTATAAAAATTGAAATATTTTTAGACTTTTTCAATTGTTAATCCGCCATAGTTGATTCGTAATGTTTTTATAATGTTAACATTGGAATCGAAATCAGCAAACTCATAAAACCTTGTTTACAAAAATTTCATGAAAATTCAAGACTAGTTTTAATTTTTAATCCGCCTTATTTTTTTATTTTTTATTAGTTTTATTATCCTTGTTCGACATTATTATCGGCCTTATTAGTTCCGCCTTTTTTCTTGCTATTTTGACATTGGAATAATAATCAGCGTGCCCCAAAAGCATTGTACACGTGGTTCGATTACATTAGGATAAAGTTTTAAACTTTTGACCAATTTTTCGGCATCTTGCCCCAATGTGCGATGGCAACCGACACGGAGTCACGCCGCCCTCTCCTCGGCATGGCAAAACCATAACGCGCGCTGCGGCACGATTGGCTTTCGGCCCCGTCGAGAACGCGAGTTTCCATTAAAACCCCACAAGGCCACTTGACTCTGGGCAATTGCGAATGGTCTGCAGAGAGGAGGAAATACTACTCCTGCAAATTCTGTTCAGAAACCACAAGGAGGACCTAATGACTTTGATGTTCTTGAGACCTATAAATAAACCGTAAATGGGCTTTAATCATTCTACTACCAAGATATTTAGCGTCCTTCAAATACCAAGGAGGGAACGAAGTTACCCCAATGATAATTCAGTGTAGTATTAATAATGTATCGCAGATACCGTAATTTTGATTTGATTAATCATATCAGTTAATAATTCGTTACTGAAACTTTTTCGGCGATTTTAAAAGTATACATACGATACTATATCTCCTCATACTTTATCGTTTTATTTGTGACGGAAGGAAATATGTGAATTATAATATTGCAAATTGTATCCAACTAACATTTCAGCTGTCTTGTGAAAGGTTATTTTCAAGAAAAGAAGCGCTGAAATTAGAATTTTCAATTTCGAAAATCTGCAAAAATTACGTGAAATTATTCATATAAAAGTATTTATATTAATTCACAGTACTATCTATCATAACTAGTCTGTCAATTGTTGAAGAAGACTTACAACCTTAAATGATTCGGCTGTTTCAAATATCCTTTCTTCATACACTTTTTTCATCCTTCTACAAAGATTCAATGTCAAAGGAAAATCCAAAGTTAACATTCATATTTCCTCATCGACCTAGGTTCCAATCTTTCAAAATTCAAAATTCAAAATTTATTGCTTATTTATCCTTGAAAATAGATTTTATTACATGGGAGTTTTTTTTTCTCCCTTTCAAAATTCAAAACTTAAGTAGTAAATGATTTAGTGTAGGGATCACAGAATTTTGAAAATGTGCACACAATTCACTTTTCCCCATAGCCCGTCATACGCAGTTTTTTAACTGTTTTTTGACGTAAAATAAATAAAAATAAATAAATCTCTTACTCTTGTTTTTCTTGTTACGCGTTTCTTCATGTTGTCTTACATGAGTAATCATACGGATTATAAGGTGTTTTGATCATCTTTGAAGCAAAGTCAACATGAAGATATTCGCTAATATACCGTTATTTCTGGGAAGTGATTTTAGACTTTCGCGTACGTATTTTACTCTCCTGAAGGCCAAAAGTCTCTGGGAGGCCATATTTTTACACTTAACGTACGCGCATTTGCCTTTATTTCCGTTTGAAGTTCTTTGCTCTGACACTGTCGCAGAAAAATGTTCCATTTTCTGAGGAGTGATCAGAGAAACGACATTAATCGTAATGTCCACAGTGTGAAACCAGCGGGAAGTGATAATCATCTAATGCGTAGTACTCAATAGTCAGTGTTAGAATCATATGAGCATTGAGGAATATAACTAACTGGCTTAAGTGGCTCAGGGCATCAATTGATGACACTACAGTGCCTCTGATCGGGAGGTCCTAGGGTTCGAGTCCAGACGGCAGGATTTCCGACTCTAGTCGCTAGTAGCTAAATTTAATTCAGCTTCTGTCTGGAGGAGAATTCTAGCTGTTCTTGGTGGGTAGTTTTCCACTGTTTCTCCGATCAATCCCACGTGACTGCCAGAGGAGTACCCTAAAAAGCAGACCGCGCGAGATCTTTTCTTCCTCTTCCTGGTCATATCTTCACGCCTTACGCACACATAACTACATTTACATGGACTACACTACCCCACATGCCACATATGCCGGGAGACCTGACTGGAGCTTAGAGTTTGTCCTGGCTGGAGCGGTGCCCTGTTGGTCGGAGATACCCCGGCAACCAACGGGTAGGTCGGCACCGAATCTCGCCATCCAGGAGGGACGATCACCGCCACCTCCAGCGATAACAAAATGCTCTACTCTTACGGGGCTAATGATCTTAGCAGATGAATCTCCCGGAATTACTAATCAGTCAACCAATTGAATAGAAGTGTGTAAACCTTCCACTTTAGGACGGTGACTCAGAAATGATTGAAACTTTTTAAAACAACATAATATGTACAATCAATCTCATTTTCTGGCATACCTTAATGTATGAGTATTTTAGAACTATCCTAAATTTTGACCTGATAGTTCTTCCTATGTTTTAAGGGGGACAATGAAAACTAGATGATCAAATTACGATGAATTGTACAATACGCTTCACTACCCAAAGTGGAAAGCCTATACCTCAAACTTAAGGTTAAGAACTCCAATTAAGACAAGGACGAGAAATCGACGTCTGGTTGATTCTCTGACCAAACTCATATTTCCAATCACCAGAGATCATGGTTTCTGCCCTGTCCCATTTATCTCTGCGCATTCACATACATGCGTTGTAATTTGACAACCGCAATTTGATGTTGTACAATTTCAGTCACATTTATTTTGGGAAAAATACCATTATATTCTACAATGAATTTTCATTTAATAGTTATGTCCTTCTGCGGTAAATTACGTATCGACAAACATCTTTCACATCTTGTGACAACAAGAACACATTCGAAATTGTGCAATATCATGCAGTACCACGGCCTTCTTGTAAAATCGAATGGAAACTAATTTAAAACTCATGATCTTGAAATGCATCGAAAGTGAAGTGTGTGAAGGGGAGAGTATAGCAAAGCCTATGAAAATACTGACAAGGTTTCCTTTCCGCAATACGCCTTCTAAAGCGAGAGGCACCAAAACGCATTGTTTTATCACCATAAAGTCGCATTACTTGGTGTAAGTGGAAGGACATTAGATTAGCGGTCATTCCTTTAGGTCGTACAACGCTTTGAAATATTAGAATGAGACATTTTACTTGATGTAAATTGAAGAAAATATTTTTGTTGAATATACTTCGGAGCAAAAAAATATTTTGTTCAAAATCATTTTACTTGTGAACATTTTATCCACAAATCTAATGTAACATATACATATGTCCCTAGATATAAAATTTATGAGCTTCAAGTTTTAGTATTTATTTTATCTGATAGTTAGAAAATTATTTTACAATTCATGCGGTGGCGGAAAAGTGCGCATTAGGCAATTTTCTTCAGAGGGGGCACTCCAGTCTGTAAAAGGGGGCTATCGAAGAATAAATAAGTGACTAACGTCTTCGTTCCTGCCATGCATTCGCACGAATCAGGCTGGATTAATTCTAAGGGTATTCTCGAGAATGTTTTCTTGATAAATAACCTTCATTCGAAAATTTCAAAGTGCGTAAATGATACACTAGGCACATATTCTGTATTAATATTTTATCCCAAGGAGGAAGATAACTTTTCCATCGAACTCTCTTGGAGGGGACGATTCCCATCAATTCGCCCCCTGAGATGCAGGAACTCTACAATTTGATCAGCTCTTTCCGTAGTCTCCTGTTTTGTTTATATATAGGCTAGGATGCAATTAATCTTACCCAGAGGTGTCACAGATAAAATTACCACATTCTCGCGTTATAGTGTTAAACATGGCGTGTCACTAGAAGGGTTGAAAATTATTTTTTGCCATTTTCAACAATAAGGGGGTCTAAAGGTATGCATAACTGAATGACCCAACTTGAGCTCAACTCATGACATAACCTTCCCAACCAGTGTTCAGATTTATGAAATCACTTCCCATATTCTGTAATGCATTATCGATTCCCTTTAAGTTAGTAAAATCAACTAAATTTTGAGCAATAACTATCAACAGATTTCTGGACTGGTTCTTTCTCTTTTGTAAAATGGTAGAGGAACCTTCCTCTACTGTCCCTGTTCTTTTATTACACATGGAAACTGTGTTATTTGTAATTAAACAAATTATGCACTTTATTTCACCCTTCTCAACAAGAGAGTCAAATTTGGACCTAGGGCTTTCGTTGTCCTTTCCAAGGGCTTATTCAATTATTGTGGTTCAACACGAGTCTCTTTTGTTCCTGACTTTATTACTGATCAGTGTCGTATCTTCAAAGACAACTGTTGTTATTGGAGCTGCGGCCGGCTACTCAACACTATATCTAAATCTCTATAACGTTACACAAATGAGCACAACGCCTCAGATTACATGGCGGAACTTCGTTCAGATTTGTTTAAATTTATTGTAACATTTCGCAGCAGAATTACCTAATCTAATGAGAAACCTTGACAGAATGTGGTAACCAAGGCGTTACAATTACATTGTACATTCGAGTGTATTATATTTGTATTTGAGGGTACAGTGGCGCAATTCCTCACTTGTTTTCACAAACGAATATTGTCCATTTATCTCTTTGGCTAATGACATTGTAGCGCTGCCGTTGCGACCCAGGTATTCCGGAAAGAAGAAAGTCATTTGTTGATAATTTGTTCGATATCCAAGAACTACACCAGGCAAATGCCGGAGCAGTACCTTAACAAACGGGCCACGAACCGCGCGCGATCTTTCCTTCCTCTTCCTTGTCCTGTCCTATCCTCTCCCCTTACACACACTTACACCAAAATGCACTCTACTACTACACATGCCGCGAGAACGGCGGGAGCTTAGAGCTGGACCCAGCTGGGGCGGTACCCGCTGGTGGGAAATACCTGGTTATGAAAAAACCCGCTAGTCGACGGTAGGTCGGCGCCGGTTCTCGCCATCAAGCAGGGGAAAATCACCGCCACCTCCAGATGAAAAACATGCATTACACTTACGGGACTCATGACCTCGTTAGTTGTCGCGCCCGGTATCACTGACAATCAATCAATCAATCAATCAATCAATCCAAGAACTACATCCCTATAATAACTCTAAAACAAAAAATGGCCTCTAGAACATATTATTTCCCTTTCACGTATCAGGTGTGAACTCAACACAATTAAAAATATTTCACAATTAGTCAGATGAACCCAACTGTGACTACTAATGTCAAATTGTTATACTAATATTTGTTAAATTTAGAACGCAGTTTGTTTAGTTCTTTCTAAAACTGATTTCAAATGGCATAGCTTTTATTCTATGTAAATTATTTTGTTAACGCGTATACATACATACATTGTTTTTCGCCAGAGAATATAGAGAGCTTTTACTAAAGGAATGCTCTGTATTATTTACAGAGGATAATAATTTGAATTTTAAATTGTGCAAGTAATATTATTCAATATTTTAAGTTATTAAAATAATGTTAAGAGAGAAATACGTGTCGCTGAGTGTTGAAAACTCTAACATTTTCTTGAGTTTACAGGTTTCAGGTCGGATTTTCCTTTCGATCCAGTTCGAAAATGTTGAAATACATTTTCAAAGCGCACATTAATGCATTAAATGGATAGTAAATTATTTTTCGTTGTTATTTGATGATTCATATACCACGCAACTATCAAGAAAGTATTAAGTTCGAAATAAATTAATTGTTTATGAAGATTTGTATGATTCTATACTACTTGTTTTGGAAATATTTATTTTATTAGTTAAACATTGCTGTATTTCTCTCGCTGTTGGGTAGATTTATAGTATTTGAATAATTTTAATGCAATAGTATATAATGAAATGTGTGGCTCTTTACTCACATTACATCACTTCCTGTCATCTCGCCACAGAACTACGTCTTATTTTCTCCATACAATCTCTTTCCGGGGTCCTTGATCTTTTCGCCTCTCTCATCCACAACTGTTACTCCTGAGTCGATTACTTCAACGGCTTATCCAGGGGTGTATAATAAACAATGTTCATGCCATATGTGACATTCTAGCATCTTCAATACCTTAGTATTGTCGTTCTGATTCTCCGAAATAAATACAGTGATTTGTGATAGATCATCAGCTGGACGTAGTTATACAAGAAGCAGCTTCATCACGATTTTAATTGTTGATATTGAAGATCATGATTGGTCCCGCGTTACAGCGAATGATATGTCATAAGTCACTATATTTAAATAGGCCAGTAGTTGCGAAACCGCAATTGTAGCTTCATCCGGAAAGTTGGACACCGTCTTCTTAGCTAGGTCAACATTGAATACTGCCGGGATTAGGGAATTAGAGGTCATCTGCGATTTTTCCAATGGTTCCTGCGATCAGGCGCCAGATCACTTCCTTAAATCAACAGATCGTGCGGAATAATTCCTCTCCCCTCTGCCTCAACGAGAGCGGAATGAAGGGCTGGTCCCTATCCCATATGACTCACTGCCATGATCTCGAAAGACAAGTTGTGATCTATTGCGCGAGCTCTGTAAACTAGTTCAATAGTCCTCCTTCAGGAGCAAAGGCTGTGTGGCTATATTGTTTTTTTTAAATATGAATTTATATGGTTGTTTAACACTACAAACTTTTCACCCCCACATTCACCGCCAAGGACTGACACAGCAACGGTCTCAATTTATCGTTACTTGCCTCGTTCCTTGAACATGGTCAGAAATTTTTAATTTGGTGGACAAATAGAATTTGTTTACTTGCTTGAGATTGCAGATATAATTTTTGTTCTTTAAAAATACATCCAAACTGGTCTGGATCTCATAACTCGGTTTTGATAAGCAAGTGTTTCATTGAGGCTAGCTTATCCTCAAATTATCCGACAGTAATGCAAATAGACGATGCCACATCAGAGCTCAGAGCTCGACTTGGGTTGCAGTGTCCTCGGGGAGACAGAGAGAGAGAGAGGGAGGGAGAGAGGGAGAGAGAAGAGACAGAGGAAAGGGAACTGGAAGAAAAACAGTGTGGATAAGTGAGGCACGTGAGAAAGAGAGGGAGGGGAGCGACGCAGAGAGAGAGGCAGATAGAGACAGACTGGTGCGAGGCAGAAAAAGAGGAGGAAGCGAGGCACGAGGACAAGGGAGAGTGAGGAAGTGAGAAGGAGGGAGGAGAGAGGGGGAGAGTGAGGTAGAGAGAGTGAATGAGGGGAGAGACGAGCGTGTCAGAGAGTGAGAGAGGGGAGCAAGGCAGAGAGAGGAACGAGGCAGCGAGAAAGAGAGAGCGAGATGCTGACTACATCTGAATGGCCGCGACCTTCCCCTCCCGCCAGAAGATCTTCCCCACCCCTGCGCTTGACCATCGGAGGCGTCGGCGTCGCTGACTCACCGCCGCCCAGCGCCCTCCGCGGCCAGCGGCGCCGCCTCCGGGAAGTGCCGTAAAAGCAGCGGCGCCGCGGCGCGCGAGGTGAAGCGACCTGGGGCGGACGCCGCGAAGGCGCCTCTGCCGTGGGAGCCGCGTGCTGTGTGGCAGGCAGGACAGCGTTGCCACGTTGCACGAACAGACAGCCATTAGAAAGAGAGAGAGGTGGCCAATTAACGTTATATTGAGCATCACTTACATAAAATTACTCAGTAAGAGGAGGTGACTCGCCTCGTAATACCTTTATATAACGTTACATGTACCGAAACCATATTCACACTCATAATCATATCGCTTAGATAGTTGCTATCAATCCTCTTCGGCGACTTACTTTAATTTCACTTTAAAGAAAAGAAGCCATTACTGATCCACCCATTGTCGCAATGTTTACATGAAAGTATTTCCCAGTAATTTGTTGCAGTAGATCATGAAGATTTAGATGCTTACGCAGATGGTGTCGTTAGCGTGAAACCCATGAGACAATAGGAGATTAATGTAGACTACGCGGCGTTCATATAGGTGTACCTCGGTTCCTCTTAAATTTGTTGATCTGAGCAGTTGCGGTCACGTTCAAGTAAGAACGATTCCAATATTATGTTAAAATATTAAGTAAGTCCTTTACGGTAATGATATTAAAATCATTCCATCTTTAAGTATGTATTTGGCGTTATTGGGTTGCTAGTCCGACTTCGCTGACCAGCATCCGGTGTCCCCCATGCCTGAGCCTTCTTAAATTCCCATGCTTGGAGGTAAGAGCGACAGGAGGCGAACATGACGTTTTCTAGCAAGATCCGCCTGCTTGAGCTTTTCTTCGTCACACAGCTACAGAAACTGGGACGATTTTAAACTATTTTTGCCTAGACTAGAAATCGAACCCGAGTCTACGATACGGGAAGCTATTACGATGCCCATGAGCCATCCCAGAGGCTTTCCATCTCTAATAATGTCTTAATAAAACGTTTATTTACATTTCATGCCTCTTTTATTTACATTTCATTTGCAGAGGGACGAGAGTAGTGAGGCAACGTCGAGGAAGACGCGGACGCGGGACTCGCTTCCCCTTTACCACACGATTCCAAGGCCGCTGACCCTGGTCGGTCCCGAGCGTAATGTTAAGGTCATTACTTCTTGCAGCGTCTTGTGATTATTACGTCTTAATTAAATGCTTGCTCACGTAATGCATTTGTCCTACTGCCCTCGCGGTGAACCAGAGGGGCTGTGGCAATGTGGTGTGGAATCACGATCTCTCTGTCGGAGGAGAGTGGGTTTTGGCACCAATGGTCAATTGCTTGTTTTGCGTCTCTCCTTAAAGGGTTGGCATTTATCAATTCTCAGTTGAAATGTTTGGCCACCTTTAAGTTTTACAACGGATTGCTTAATTGCATAGGAAACTAGTTGTTATTATCTCAAGCTAAAAATGACCATTCACGCTTACGTGTGAATAATGTGCAATACGCATGGCCTTGGGGCGTTCTCGTATATAGCTCGCTTTAAAACATTTTTCTTAATTGGAAGAAATTCTGTAAAGGGGAAATAAACGAATAGGAAATGAATTTCGCCGGCGATATATTCAAGTAGAAAACTATTTTTATTTTTTTACTGATACGTTATTGCTTGTTATTTCCTTCCATTTGGAGATCGAAATTCGACACTGCACAACTTACCTGGACTGAGAGGATCGTGGTTACGATGGTGCTACATGTTCCCTTACAGAGAGAATAATGAGAGAAAATTATGCAAGGGAGTTATGAGAGGGAAATATGAAAAGTCAAACCGAGTCAAGTTAACAAGTAATTAATTAGTAAATAAATAAATCTGAAACATTAAAATTACGTATGATGATAAAATAATTTTAAGTAATAAAAACATGCCTGTACTAGGGGCGTTAATTGGTTCTAGTGATGTCGGGTATCAAAAAGCCCTCAAACCAAAAGCCTTCGCACTTTTTATCGCCGCTCGATCAGTAGAACTTTTATAACGCCTTTGGTGTGTTAATAATTTTTTGTTGTAAAAAAATACGTGAGACGTTTATATGAGCAAATAATCCACATTCCTGTTTGTCATTACTGCCATTTCCCTTCATTTTCGATAACTCAGTTGTGAAAGAAAGGAGCTAACTATAGCGGATGTCTTATAGCAGAGAGATCTCGACTGGTCTCCGTCAAGTTATCGACCCCAGGACGCCCTGCAGCCAGCGGAGCACCGGAGAGTCGTTGCTCCGATTCATCTCTGGTGCGCGCAGCGGCGGCAGCAGCAACAAGTCACGCTTCGACCAGCTTCCACCAGCTCTTATCCGCCATCGCTCCTCGCTCCTCGTGCTCTTTCCTCTTGTATCCTGCCCGCCTTGCACCCACCTCTCCCACGCAATCTCTCTCTACATAACCATGTCACCAGCGGCTACAGCTCCTGTGTTCTGAGGCGATCTTTTAAGTTGGTCGGCGCTTTAAAGTTTAACGAAAACATGAAAGTTAAACAAGTTTACGCAACAGATTCTTATAAAATTACCTTGTATCATTGGAAAAAGTCATTTTTGTTAATGTTAATGAAGCATACTAATGGTAATTTCCTCATACTAATGATGATGAATTGTTTGATGATAAATATTACAATATTGTTGTTTCAAGTATAAGTGGTGAAAAAGCAATTAGAAGTAGAGGAAACGCAAAATCTCCTTCCCTAAAGACCCCGAAACTCCTCTTTACTTACCAGAAACTCAGGACAATGTAGGGAGTCGCGGTGACACACATGTCGGTGCGAGACAGGCTTTGGACTTCGTTCTTCAAAAATGAGTCGAAACATAATTGCTCTCATTGCCGATTGGGCGATTTCAATGGTCGACATTAATTCAAAAATGGTTTCAAAGTCAGCTATTTCCTCTTATAAAACTCACAAAATAATATCACTCATGTCAACAGACCCCTCCCTTCCCAAAACCTGTAGCTTTGCAATAGTTTAACTCTGCCCGTACTCTTCACCCGTACTCTTCATCCGCCCGTACTCTGCACCGTTCCTTCTAGCTTCGCCAGTCTTGCATGCCTTTGCACCGAGCCTTCTTGACTCTTTCTACGGCCTCTCTTTGTTATCTCACTCTGTTCCTCTCCATCCCTCCCCGTCCCTCCCCTCTCCTCCCCCTACATCTCCGTCCCGCTCCCCCTTCCCCGTTCTGTTCCGCCCACTCAGCCTCGTGATGCATCATTTTAGTCCACCGTTCTTCGGCCCTGCGGATATCATCCGGCTGAACCGGTCCTTATTAAGGATCTCCGAACTTAATCGGCTTCTCCAACATTTCCCACGTTTTTGTCGAGCTACAGTGCATTGTGTGGAACTGCTGAACGTAAACTTGTGAAATCAGGAATTCTCTACACAATTACAATACAAATTACAAAGTGGTTTTGGGCATCTAAAAATTTTTAAAAACTTCAAAGGAAAGTAATTGTTCTTAATACTTAGAAACCGCCTTGCCTACTGCTAAATTGTTTATTGAAAGTAATGTCGATCAACATGCTAGTAAAAGAACTGTTCTAGGTTTCAATTTTCAGATAATCCGCCTTAAACCGTGCGATATTGCCGTCGTTAACTAGAAAACCAGAACAATTTAATTGCGGCTTGATGTTCTCGGCCTGCGGTAACAACACAGTAATGGGCTTCAGATCACAGTCGATACGAGCCATAAATTTTGGTCGCCACGTGATTTATGAGCGACTAAAGCAATTTCAGCGGTGTTCCAGGGCCTAAGGAAGGGCACCCGGCGCGGTCGTGAAAGCAGCGCGATCGCTAGATATCCAACGAATGCGTGATTAACAGGGCCTTCGATGATCTATTGAAGGCTACCGCTTTGCTAGGTTACGCCGACGCAATGGAATGTCCTACTGCTTTTGTTTAATTAAACAATAAGTATTTTATAAAGAACGTACTTTAGAAAAAACAGTACATAATAAATATTGTTCTGAAGCTGTCTCGTTATTTTTATACTTCGGTTTATAGATTTCAATACAATAATGAAGAAAGGTATAGAAGATATATTAGATTGGATGAACATCAATTATATTTCCATTTTTATTTAGTGAAGCGTATAATTATTTAATTATTAGTGGGTTATCGATGTAATTGCAATTACAATAGAAAAAAATGGAATCCAAAAATTTGAGTTCATAAAAGAAAACGTGACTTGGAACCATCTAAGAAAGATAGCGTAACAAAGCGAACATACAAGTATCCATAATGGCCTCCCGGGAACTTGAAAGTTAGTAATAAGCACACGTTCATTTTCAATATGTTTGTAAAAAAGTATGTAATGTCCTTCTAGATCGTGTGATAAATCATTGATAATTTCACATTTATTACATAAGTTTACATTTGTTACTTCAAATTCACTGGTGGGAGGACTGAAAGTCGGACCATTACAATGCTAAAGAAAAATCTTTATTATTATTCAATACTAAGCTTTTTGTAAAAATAATCGTGAATGAGCTATTTCATGAAAGAGACTGAGAAGTTGAAACAAATCCAAAAAGTTAATAATTTCGTTGGGATATCCGGTGTACTGTGTTTTGTAAATATTTATAGGTTTCACAATAATTATAAGACGTCATTCAAATTCAAATTTATACGTCTGCGCGTCTATACCTCTCACTTTTGGTTCAGGTACATTTAAAAGTTCGTTAAATGAGCTTGAAAACAAGCATCTCTAATAATAATCTCATAACCGAGAACCGGTATTAATAATTCTCCTTCCTATCCAAGTCAACACATATGTTTTTGGTTTGAATAAGTGTGAATGCATTGTGGTGATTACTTTGCTCACAGTGAGAGGCCAGCTGCTCCACACTGCGCAATCGTGCGGATGATGAACATTCACCGAGGAATCGCTCGATTGGGGCGAGGTTCATCTTAGTGCTTCACAGGATGTATGGCGCGGCGTCGGGAGCAGCAATGATGACTCGATATCATATGTCAAGCCACTAGAAGCTTACATTTAAGGTGCCTTAAAAGGCATTAAAAAACTTAGAAAAGCAAAGAAAATGTCTATAAAAATCTCAAAATTGATTTTTTTTAAATACGTTTTTCATCGACGTTCTAAAATTAGCAGAACATTCACCTAAAGTTGGCAGAATGTTCATCTAAAATTGACAAAACGTTCAAACGTTCATCTAAAATTAGCAGAACGTTTCAAACTTCTAGGGCTACAAATACTAGGGCAGTGAAAGATAAAAATCTGCAGTTGTATTTAGAAATATTTTATTCAATTAACACAATTATATGAAAAATATTAAGAAAAGCAATGAAATCTGCTTTCTACAGATAAATAATAGCCGCATTGTATCATCAGCAAAAATATTAATTTTACATCCATTGAAACATAGTTTCTTTGCATCTTCTTTACATGTGTCTGTTAATAAACAGTTCATACAATCAACCACTGCAGTTTGGATTATTAATACTTCAACGGCAAAAACACATGTCCACGTAAATATTTTGCTCTTTGATTTAATTTGGCAATAAACAAAAATACTAAACAGTAATTAATGGATTATGTCAATACTTGATTGATCTTGGCTGTCCAGGTAATGCCGCGTTGAAAGCTGTGATGCCAACGTTTTGACAATGAAAAAATATTTTTTCTTTGGTCATAAGAACGTCCAAAAATTTTTGTGAATTGACGTAACTGAGATGCATTTTGCGACAATCCTATATTGCACGCGACCCTAAGATCGCGCCCGACCATGCCAGGTGACCGCACGAATTGCAGGGTACTCGCTGTTCGCAAAGGACGCAAATGACCTCCCAGATCTTCAACAGCAATTCGAGTCTTGGAAATACGCACAGAAGTCGAGTGCCATTCAGTCTGGGACGAATTTGGAAAATAAAATAATATATTTATTAATAATTTTATTAATAAACATTTAAAAATTATTAATTTAAAAAATTAAAGTTAATTATTAATTAAAACATTAATAAAAGAATTAACATTTTCTACCGGGATATGCTGTGGCAAAACGGTAAAGAAATAATTGAGAAATCCCTCGCGTGTTTTGACTCGTGCAATAATATTCAATTTTCGAAATTGTAACAACTATCAACGTTGAACCTAATTCATAATTTAATGAAAATGATTATGTAATATTAGTCATGCTATTTTTTACTGTAAGAACCTCGTAGGAAGTGACTTAACAATTTAGCCATGTGATAAAAACAAACAAAAACTAATTTCACGACTGAAAATTGAAGATCGGAGAAATATCACAATATTATCGCAATATTTTCGTTCCTATACTATTATGCAAGGAGGTAAAGTAAAATGGGAATAATCGTGAACCAAACGTACCAACTGGTACTGTACTATAATAAGTGGTTATCAAACTTATCTGATTTAAATTTCTTCATGAATGAAAAAAAAAATAAAGTTGAAGAGGTTTTATGTCTTATATGTAATATAAACAAATTTCAATAAGAAAATGGGATATTCATATATTTTGCCAACAAGGCGTGAACATATCCCTTTCAACAGGTTTTGGTTGAATTACTTCATAATTACAATATAAATTGCCTTTATTACAGTATCCTTTGTCTTGGTGCATATCACTCTGAACTCTACTGTTTAAAAGTATCCAAAACTATTTTCTTAATTACAAAGTTGTTCGTTATTTCTTATAACGAACATATTTTCCCCCTTTCTATCCATGTTGGACTTGTTATAGTCGACACACACTTTAGAAACAATGATATTTTACGTAATAGGAAGAAGTTATCAAGATAAACATCATTCGCTTTTCTTACGTTTCTTCAGAGGAAACGATCTTGCTACTCCTCACAGCGTGTACGGAAATGTAGAGGAAAGAAATATTTCCTTGTATGTAATAGTCTCATAGCAGAGCGTTACTCAAAGGTAAATTATATCTTTACGCCTCATGCTCTTCAGTTTTTCTTTTATGTACGTGTTGTCAAAGAGCGACTATCTCTTGTCTCGAATTCTAAGTAATGATGCACTATAGGGCACGTTTGACACTTCATGATTCCATCTCTACGAGATACTTGTGCAAAGTATTATAATGAAACACCTCATTATGTTACTTAAAGATCACCTTACATAACACATTCGTTTATTGCCGTGCAATTACATTATCTTAATCCTACAAGAAAGTCTAACGGGACCTAAATCATCAACATGGAGCAAGGAGTGTCAGCGGTGGGACCACTTTCGTTGGGCGTTATCTTCCGATGATTGACGACTGCAGCTGTCAATTTCGGCGGTGCCCTGTGTCGCTCCGCCCGCCAGGGAAAAGCTCCAACGCGCACGGACGCGCGTCGATTACCTCGCGCGCCAACGTCGTGGCCTGGAGCGATCGCCCGCCGCACGCACTCCATCACCGCTCACGTCCGGTTCCGCTCAGCCTTGTTGCGCCGCGCAACGCCTCGTCGGCCAGCTGGTTGACGCCCCGTCACGCCGCCAATTAAACGGTCGCCCAGCGAACGCGACACGGACGCCTGACTGCAGGGAGCGCAGATTTATTGGTCTTCAGTGACGTTCTTTCTAATGCGCATAAATACGTAGTATGTTCTCTCCCTATTTCTCTCTCTCTGTCGCTCGTAATAGGCATCGTTACTGGGTGTTCCGGAAACTTTCCAGCGGTCCATTGTGTATCCTGTCACGATATATAAAAGAACAATCCAGCAGTCATTTGTACACATCTCACTAAAAAATTTTATCTTTGTGTTTGTCGATTAAAGTTTTAAAATCACCATTGTCCTGTAACTTCGTCCAATTAAGTGTTCACTATCTTGATAATTGTCAGTATTTCTCGGTATTTCATAATACGTGTGCAAGAATCGGCTACAAATTATGTTCGTTTTGGGAACCCCAAGAGAAGGGTTCGAAAACAGATTCTCTGCAGACAAGATAAACAGTAAGTTACAAGATCTTATTTTAACGTTCAGTAATGAAGAACTAAAAGTTATTCTAATGATTCCGACCTCTCTTTTATAATTTTGGTAAATAGAGAGAGAAAATATTTTTTTCTTTGCGCGCATGAGTAGAGAAAATAAAGAACTCAAAGAAAGTTTGTAGTAGTTTGTTTGAAAACCATCCCATACGGTCAATGGGTTTGGTTCCCAAATATACCATGGACCAAGTTCTTATCCTGAGAGTTCCTCTCAGGACCAAGAACTTTTATACGTATTTTTATTCAAAATTAAAAATTACCATTAAATCCATACAAACGATGATTACTTTTAACCATCTTGTGTTTGTCTTGGAATACGGAAGAGGCGTCCATCGATCTTGAAGTTGCTCTATATAATTCAAAATTTCAGCTCAATTTTCTCAGGCTACAATGTCTTACGCGTAACTGGCTTGCCTCACCCACATTTCTTATGATTCTTGCCCAACGAAATGTCTGTGAAATAAAATAATTAAACTCAATATTTAAATATCTTAATATGGAATATTTTCCTAATCATGTGCTACAAATTTTTTGCACCTATACCTAATACACGAGATATTTTTTCCCTCACCGTACATGCACTGAGCCCTCTATCTCCTTTATCAAAATTCACTAGAATTCAGTGCAGAAGTGGTTTATTGAATGTGTTTACTCTCTCTTATCACAAGTAGGGAGCATTTGATTTGGCATAGCTGAAATATACATAAATTATTGGAAGAATATTTGGTTAGCACGCCAGTCTTGAGCTTAAGACCTGTGTCACACGAGCGTTTCGTTAACGCGCGCCATCTTTCGCTGATGACGTCAGCAGCTTCGACGCGCGTTGATGCCTGCGCACACGAGTCATTTGACGCGCGTCGTAAATTAACACTGCATCTAATGCAGAACCGTACACGAGATGGTTCATTGGGATAATGGGAAGATAGCAATGGATATGTGGTGGCATGGGTATGCCTAACACGTCCAAAATCACGTAGTGAACACACCCATTCCTTACAAGATACACAAACCAAGATATTCGGTTCTAAATAATAGAACGCTACATTAAACTCCCGCAACACAAAAGCCGGCCAACGATCCTGAAAAGATCGAATTGATGATCATTGTGATCTCCGTGACAATCGATTTACCGATGCCAGCTTTGTTTGGTTCGTTGTACAAACGGAACACTGCTCCGAAGCAAGAACTTTGTTATTGTAGACAAATATCAATACAACCAATAGAAAGTATTTGTCTATTATGCCCCAAAGTTTAACAAAAGAGCCAGTCGTGAGTGCTGAAGGGGAAAATACCCGAGACAGAGGGATCGAACGGCGAAATCGCTTGGCGGTGGGGACGATTGGAAACAGGAACCAAAGTGGAAGATGGAGTGCCTGTAAAGTGGCAATTGCTACTTCGAAAGGCCAGCAATCGTAAAGAGGCGCGAATTCGTACAAAATTGCAGGTTTCTCTGATGCTGGAATCCCCGCCTCGTATCTTCGGGCAAATAAGCCTGGGAGTACCCTGTCCACACCTTGCGTTCGAAATACATTGATGATGGTCTTCGGAACTGCCTCTTCAGCAGAGTGGCCAACTGCACGACACGGAAACCACACCTGAAAGATCGTCCACATAAAACGATAATATTTTCAGCTTACGAGAGAATGAAAAAAAAATCAGCTCTGGCATACAACTAAGTAGAAATAAGTTTTTAAATTTGTTGTAATATGCTGATGACGTAATAATTCTAGAAGAAACTGAAGACAAGCTACAAAGAGCATTGTACAAGCTACATAAACTTGGAGAAGAAGATTATAATCATAGAATCTCCAAAAGGAAAACTGAAGTCATGGCCTACTATGGAAAACACCCCATCTGCTCGAAAATAATTATCGACGATACTCCCATAGAACAAGTTTCACATTTTAACTAATAATAATAATAATAATAATAATAATAATAATAATAATAATAATAATAATAATAATAATAATAATAATAATAATAATAATAATAATAATGTCTTTATTAATGGCGAGGCTCAGGCCATAGGGCCTGCTCTTCCGCCTAACCACTACTTAACTATCTTGAATGTGAAATAAATAATGACTTCGAAAAGAACATTGAAAATAAAACCAATCGATTTCAATCAATATGTGGGATAATAAATAGAACCCTCCATAATAAAACACGGAAAGACACAAAAATCAAATTTTACAAGACAATGGGAGTCCCTGTTCTTTTGTATGGCGGTGAATAGTGTATAATTAGAGAGGCAAAAGTAAAATCCAAAAAGCTGAATTGAGATTCCTGTGGAAAGTTAAAGTCTGCACGAAATATGATCTCATAAGAAATGATGATATCCGAAAATATCTTGGCATTTATAACATAAATATAGAAATAGAAAATTATAAAGATTCTTGGAGACAACGCGAATACGAAGAATGGGCGCCAATAGAATATCCCATCTGGCAATGCTCTATCGACCCACTGGAAAAAGAGATGTCGGAAGGCCTAAGAAAATGTGGCAATAATCGTGGTTAATAATAATGATAAAAAGGAAGAAAAAAGAAAGAATATTGTTAAGACGGAACAGGCACATGTGCCTGCTTCTTAAAGTGAGGACGCAGAAGAAGAAAAGAAGGAGAAGAAGAAGATTTCTTCAAATGCATTCGGTTTTTTTCGACTTGAAACGTGTCAGTTGGCAATCCAGGCTCTCTAGAAGTTGCGTTGTGCCCTCCCTCCGTGACTTCCTCGCAGCTCCTGAAGATTGGCGTCTAAATCGAAGTTGCATTATCTCGCAACAGGTGCGCCTCGTTTCGGTGGAAAACGCCCTCGCTTCTACCCGTCTCCTCGCCACCCGCTCTCTCGCCCGCCCGTTCGCCTACCTTCCTTCTTCACTAATTTACACTCCCTCCCTCCCGCCCGCCAGCGCGCCGTCCCTCTCGCCCGCCCTCTCGCCCGCCCTCTCGCCCACCCTCTCGCCCGCCCTCTTGCCCGCCCTCTCGCCCGCCCTCTCGCCCGCCCTCTCGCCCGCCCTCTCGCCCGCCCTCTCGCCCGCCCTCTCGCCCGCCCTCTCGCCCGCCCTCTCGCCCGCCCCCTCGCCCGCCCTCTCGCCCGCCCTCTCGCCCGCCCTCTCGCCCGCCCTCTCGCCCGCCCTCTCGCCCGCCCTCTCGCCCGCCCTCTCGCCCGCCCTCTCGCCCGCCCTCTCGCCCGCCCTCTCGCCCGCCCTCTCGCCCGCCCTCTCGCCCGCCCTCTCGCCCGCCCCCTCGCCCGCCCTCTCGCCCGCCCTCTCGCCCGCCCTCTCGCCCGCCCTCTCGCCCGCCCTCTCGCCCGCCCTCTCGCCCGCCCTCTCGCCCGCCCTCTCGCCCGCCCTCTCGCCCGCCCTCTCGCCCGCCCTCTCGCCCGCCCTCTCGCCCGCCCTCTCGCCCGCCCTCTCGCCCCCCCTCTCGCCCGCCCTCTCGCCCGCCCTCTCGCCCGCCCTCTCGCCCGCCCTCTCGCCCGCCCTCTCGCCCGCCCTCTCGCCCGCCCTCTCGCCCGCCCTCTCGGTCATCCACTCGCTTTCTCTCTCGCTCTCTCTCGCTCGCTCGCTCTCTCTCGCTCTTTCTCGCTCTTTCTCGCTCTTTCTCGCTCTCTCGCTCTCGCTCTCGCTCTCTCGCTCTCGCTCTCTCTCGCTCTCGCTCTCTCGCTCTCCCTCTCGCTCTCTCTCGCTCGCTCTGTTGCTCTTTCTCGCTCTCTCTCTCTCTCGCTCTCTCACTCCCAAGCTCACTCGCTCGCTCACTCACTTGCTCAGTCGCTCGCTCGCTCGCTCACTCACTCACTCGCTCATTCGCTGACTCGCCCAATCCCTCACTCGCTCCCTCCCCCGCTCTCTCCCTCACGCACCCACCCATCCGCCCATCCGCTCCCTTTCTGCCCGCCCGCGCAACTGATCCGGCCCCTCCCACTCCCACTCCCACTCGCGCCTGCCCGAGTGTTTTTGCAGCAGGGGCGCGACGGGTAATCTCCGGCACGAACGAGGAGAGCGCGGCGGGCGGTCTTCCGATCGGGGCCCTTGTTAGCGCCTTCCACCTCCGCGCCCCGCTCCGTCTCTCCCCCCTTTCATCTGCTCCCGCGATGCGCGTACAGTCCGACAAGTCGACGAAGAGTCTTGGAAGATACGGGGGAAAGTGATGAAGGACGACATATTTCACGAGATATGTGACAGCAAGAAATGTCACCGAGCATTCGGAAATTCACCTAAGTACTAATAGAGTATTGTTGGTCAATTTTTGATATAAAGCATTCGATTTTTTCTCTAACAATTGAAATCGTTAAATGAAAGATCACTTTCTTTTCTGAAGAACAAAATTTAACAAGGTTTATTGTTACCTATTTAGCAAACAATTTAGTGAATTTAACAAAATGATTTTATGTTGTGCCTTGGATCAAGATATCGTTGAATTTACAGTTTTATACCGCGGTTAACTTATCTATTCTTCGTTGATGTCCCTCGTAGACTTCTCAGTCGAAATATCTTGCGAGCCTACCGTAGTCCAAAGCCCCAAGAAATCCTCTTCTGCCCCTATCCGAACTGGTCTCAAACTATCAAAATTATCAGTCCCAATTACGTCCTATGACATAGTCCCGAAATCTATAACTCGATTACCACTCCCGACAAAGTCCCAATTTATGCATCAATATTACTTCCACATGCAATATCTGCAATATCATTTACTGTCCTTAAAATTTCACGATCTGATAACCCGACTCTGACTATCTACACTACACTCGCTCCCTCTCACGAACCTACGATCAGTTCAGACACGCGATGCCGGTCAGAATGAAATCTTCCTGCATGATTCACCCCTCGAAGACTTCGTATTAAACTACCTTCCTCTTTTTTCATAACATTTGACCGTCCTTCTCTCACCCAGCCAATCCATTCGTTCGTTATATTTTGGTGTAGCTGACCTTTCGATCGTCTAAACTTCTTCGCCCAATCCCAAATTTTCTACTTTCGGCATCTAGCCACTTCTTAATGCATTTACAAAAAACAAAAACTACATTGTTTATTCACGGTCGTTGCTAAGCCCATGCTCTCGTGATATTTCCTAATGCATATTCCACCATATAGTCTACAAATAAATGTTAGTTTATTTTCATGTGACATATCGGTATGTCACTATATATATATATATATATATATATATATATATATATATATATATATATATATATATATATAGTGAGGCTACATGGATTGTCACGAAAAAATTATTATTTATCCATAGGACGTTATAATTGCCTAACATTTTCCATTCCTAATATAAATAATATAAATATTTTATAGTAAAATAGCGGGGAACCTAGGAAGCTATAGTTTTCTTTGGAGATAAAAAAGTATTGCATATTGGTATGGTACAATGAGATTCCATGTATTATTATGTATTTACTATCTTGTAATTCTAATAAAAGCAAAAGTAAGGTCAGAGATACACAGATGTTTCATAAAAGCTTTTAGATCCTGTTAGAAGTATTCAGTTCCAATTTGTTCTTAGTATTAACGTACTACGTTTTCGATTGTACGATATGCAAAAATTCATTTTTCTGAAGATACGTTATTTCCTTTTGACGATTATGTTTACCTACTACGATAATTGATTTCCCGTCTTGCAAAAACTCTCTAATAACTAATAACTTAATACTTCTATTTTTTCAAAAAACGCCTTCAAGAAGGACAAAATATTGATAATGATTGATTTATTTGCATCAATTAGAAATATCCCGTAAGTGCAGTGCATGTATATTGCGGGAGGTGGCGGTGATCGTCCTTAACTGGTTCGTGATATCCGATGTCGAACTACATGTCGACTAACGGGATTTCCCCCAACCAGATATCTCCAATCAGCGGGACACCGGTCAGGTGGGACAAGCTCTAAGCTCCCGACATGTGGAGTAGTGTAGCGCATGCAAGTGTGTGTGTGTGTGTGTGTGTGTGTGTGTGTGTGTGTGTGTGCGTGTGTGTGTGTGTGTGTGTGTGCGTGTGCGCGCGCGCGCGAGTGCGTGCGTGTGTGTATGTGTGTAAGAGGTGATGACAGGACCAGTTTGCGGATTCGGTGGTATAACGGTCAGCGTACCGGACTGTTGTACCCGAGTTTGCGGGTTCAAACCCGATCGAAGCCGTGGATTTTTAAGGGCGAAAAAATCCTTCGTACGCCTTCCTTCGGAGGGGAAGTAAATCCGGCTGTCCCATGTAGTAGATTTACTGCATGTAAAATATCCTCAAGCCTAAAAGAAGCCTCTGAGCAAAATTGAGATTCGCCTGTTTCGTCGCCCAAGATTTTGGTGGTGAGAGGAGCGTAGCAAAATTTGCGTGGTTAGACGGAAGAGCGGGCCTGATGGCCCGAGTCTCGCCACGTAAAATACGGCATTAACTAAGTAAGAAGGAAGAAAGATCGCACTCTGTCCGTGAACCGTTTGTTAGAGTACTGCTCCGGCATTCGCCTGGTGTAGATCGAAGAAGCTACCGACAACGGAAAACTACCAACAGAGGAGCTGGCTGCTAGAATTCTCCTCCAGAGAGCAAGTGTATTCGACCTCGCTATTTCGCTAGTGACAGCTTGTCACTATCGGGACTCGAACTTAGGGTATCCCGGTCAGAGGCACTGCAGGGACGGAAGTTGATGCTTTGAGCCACCTCTTGAAGTACGAAATATTGATAAAAACACAGCCAAAATAACAGAAACCCATAAAGCTGACAAGATATATGAATTTGCACAACGTCAGTTTATCTACCGATAAAATTCCGGTATGTGTACTGTAGCAATACTGGGTTCGTGACATATTCGAAAAAAAAAAACTCACGAAAACGATGTCTCCATGCAGGTATGTGCTGTCGACGTCATAACGCAATGAAGCGGCCATTGCTACGCCTCAGTCTTCCGCAAACGAAGGAAGCTACCGCCTTCGGAAAGTGCAACACTGACCAGGAACTGCTAAAAACTCACTTGTACGAGTATGTGTAGTATTGCACCTTCATACACATCCGGTTTTGTAGGGCAACAAGGGAGATCGAGGTGGGAGCTGCAGCACCGGCTATGCTGCAATTCTTCTGTTAAAAATCGATAATAAAGAGATATTTCACTGCAATGCAGTACTGCCAATGCTACATATAAATAAACTCCACAATTTCTTATGCCTGCCCCGTGTTGATTAACGTCGCGAATACAAATACTCGAAAAACTTAAATTAATTCAAATTCATTTCCTGTGATCTATTAGTAGCGCTCCATGATTCATTTGCAATAATAAGCGCAATAATTTGGAATTAGAGGAAGTACACTTAGCACTATATTGTGCAGCATCAACGGTGATCAAACTGAATGGCCAAAAGACATACACTAGGGAGGCAAGTTCAATGAGGTGTTAAATAAATGAAACCATCCTGGAAGAGGAGACTTGAAATGAGTATTGATCATTTCCGAGCAAGGCCAGATTTGATTAATGAATTCCTGAAGGGCACCCGCTCCCGAAATATATTAAAGAAGATAACTGTGATATATGCTGAGTCAAAAATTAATCTAGGATATATTAATTGTCAACAAAGACTTCTAAAACTGAAGCATGACTACCGACAGAAAGCTAAGCTGAAAGGAGATTGAAAAGACATAATGCGCTATATAACAGAAAGAAGCAGAATATCAATGTCAATAAAAACAGAAAAACTGTTCTTCAAACAACTGGAGTCGGTATATATATATATATATATATATATATATATATATATATATATATATATATATATATATATATATATATCCAAATCCTAAACAGAAACATTAGTTTATTCCAGGCATATTTGAATTAACTTGAGAAGAAATTAACCATTAAGTTCCTGCCATATTATATTGGTTTATGGTATATGTGTTTTTCATTATTTCCATGCTCATTGTGTGTTAGTGTTGAATTCGTATTTAGTGGTACGCAAAGTGAAAGTTTGTCGTAGGCGACAAAAAAGGGAGAAGGACGGGCTCCGACAATCGAAATCCCGTCATTTGATGCCGGCGCATGCGCAGTACAATTCTCCCCAGAATTGTCGTGTTACGTCTTTCAAATCCACGACTTGCAAAAACTTTATATTGTTGAAAAAGCCATCTCAATAGAACGCCAACGGTAAGTAGCAGCACGTTCGCACTAGTGGACACTTCCGCGGGTGCAACACGCGCCATACCAATTGCCTAACTTCGATATTTCTCTGTCTTCGCTCCAGATATCTAGGTACAAAATTTTCAAATTTAATTTTGAGTATAGAACTCCAAATAAACCCTCCCACGAGATGACAGTGCGCATCCATTATTTCCAACGGGCTACTGATTTCGGCATACTGTAACAATCCAGGATCCCCAGGAATGAAGACAGGGCAAAGAATAAAGATAAACATGTAATAAGTGGTATTAACATCAAAGGCGGGGACAAATGAAAGCGGTGTCGCGTAGCGATAATTTTTTTGGAAGTCTAAGAAGACGCGACAAAATCATAATGGGGACAATATAGTTCAGTAGCGTTTGTCGACTGAAACATTTTGGAAGTTATTTGAAAGAAATCGGTTCACGCGTTCCAAAGATATAAACAATTTAGTGAAGTACATTTTAAGCACACAACTAGACACGATAGCCATTGTTGTAGCATAAGATGTAATGTAAAAAGTTGTTTTTTTCAAAAAAATTAAGTAAACGCGTGAAGCGATTCAAACGAAACTTTTGGCATTAATAGAAGAAATTATGGGGAAAATTATGGCACTACTCACAACGCGGAGAAATTTCGGGGGGCTACGGTATAAAAGAAAATGTAAATTGTATAAGTGGGAAATTCCAAACCAGTCGTATGACGTCAGAGCGGTGGAAGGGGATCGACCGTCTTCAGATTAAAAGAACTTTGAAAATTTTAGATGGTAGAAAACGAAATAGAAAACGGTAATAGCATTCAATTTGAAAATGCCTGAGAATAATAAAGAGAGACGACCCAGAAAGAAGAAGATTAACTTAAAAATATATAATATTATATAGAAGACCCGGAAGTGATCGTGAAATGTTCGAGAAAAAAAAAGAGGAAGTCTCGTGACAACAATGAAAGAATAACGCGGGGAGGATAGCTTGAGAGGGACGTATGTTGAAATGCTCCGCGGAAATTAAAAATTTTGTTAGAAAGTTGTGCTAATCACGCGAGCAAAGTTAATTTTATAACGTTTAGTTGTAGTGGAGAAAGTTTAGAAGGTGAAACGCGGAAAATTATTGAAAAATTTTCAAAGAGAACGTTGTTCGCGAATATAAACAGTCGCATCATCAGCCGTGTGATTAAACTCGTTTCGTAAGTAATAAACAGTTATAACGAAGAGACATTGATTATTTAAAATGAAATTTTCCGAATTACGTGTGTGAAAAATGGAAGGATGCTGTGAATGGACAAACAAAAGGACGCTGCGTATATTTGGCGAGGGTGATGCATGAGAACGGCGCGGTGCAGGTCGCTGAACTCAACGAAAGGAAAGTGCACTAACTTTATTTAAATTGGTAATGCGCATTGATAAGAAGAAAGAATAGACTCATAGCTTCTAATGTACAAGGCCAAGTTTTGTCAAATAGAAATAGAGTTTAGTGAAAACAAAAAATAGAATGCGCATTCAAGTATGAATGATTTGGTTTTAATCTTATAGTGTAAATCTTCAGTGTGAATGAGAATTTCGTGTTTCTAGGGTACTGTTTATTGTGTATTTAGTGTGTTGTTTTTCGATTTTGTGTTGTTTGTTATTTGTTATGCCTCTAGCAGAGGAAGGAGAACAAAAAAAAAAAAAACAACAGATAAAATAAACGATGTCGAACGTTGTTGGTTCGACATTAAACCAATGCAATTGGTCTTATAAGTATGTATAGTTAGATGAGGACCTACGCCCACGTGCCCGAATACTACGTCAGGATCCTGTATAGGTCCGCCACAGCCTCACGCCCAGTATTTATATCCGTATGAATAAATATCAGAAAAGCAGCTAGGCAACGGGCAAATTTCAGATGTATGTATTTTTGGCAACCCAACGTCAGGCATAATAGTGGACATTTTGGTAAGAACTATAGATGAAAGGAGCACAGGTAAAGATCGTTACATATTTTTTGTAAATTAGTTTTGAGGAAGAAAAGCAGAACGGATAGGTGACGTGTACCATTACATATTTGGCAGCCCAGCGTGGGGGCCATTGTAGAAGGTTTTCGGAGGTAGACATAGGTACCGTTACAATACT
>BLKR01004526.1:32500-105562 GCA_011170035.1 Teleogryllus occipitalis | reverse complement strand
GGCGAGGGCGTGGGGCGAGGGCGTGGGGCGTAGGGCGAGGGCGTAGGGCGAGGGCGTGGGGCGAGGGCGTGGGGCGAGGGCGTAGGGCGAGGGCGTAGGGCGTAGGGGAGGGCGTAGGGCGAGGGCGTGGGGCGAGGGCGTGGGGCGAGTTTGTAGGTTCAGGTGTGCGAAGGTTGAAAGGGTAGGTGGTAGCGAATAAGGAAGAGAGCAAATGATTTTCCGTAATACTTTTCAGGGTCGGGGACCGACGCATGCCCATCAACTTGAGTGAGAGTGTATGGAGGTGACAGAAATCGGTCGTGAGAAATCATATGCGGAGCACTTTTTTTAACGAAAAAAATAACGTAATATTGGCCAAGATCCCCCTCTCCCCACGTAAGATTCAGTGAGATTCTCTTGACACCCCTCCTCCAAAGATCTCACGTAATTTATGTATGGCTTTATGTTATTACTTTAACTAAATACTTTCTATAATAAATCGTAAGTGTTTTACAAGGCTTGGCTTACAAATCCTAACAATTCAGGTTGCTTGAACATTTATCTATTATTTCCTTTGAAAAAAAACTTGAAATAATAGTAATGCCTTAATATATCTATAAATGGAGCGAATACATGTCTGGTTCATAAATGCTAAATCAGCGGCTTTGCAGATGTCGTTTTATACAGGTCCAAGCGGGGTGTAACGATCATAAATGAAATTTAATTAATGCATTATTACAAATGACAATTCTAGTAACCTTTATAGTCCCCGTTACTCGCAAAAATTTTCTTATTGATCAGACTGAAACATTTTGGTCGGGAAATTGAATTCAAGGTATGTGTATTTCAGAATACAAAGATATAGTAGGTGAAAAATAGTGATGTTCTAGAAGTAAAGCTCTGTGTAATCCGTAGATCTCGGATTATAGGACAAATAGCTTTAGTTCCTTTTGGAGGTTGTGGAAAATAATTGCAGATGTCTACGAATTATGAAAAACTAAACCTACTAAAAGCATCTAATAGTGCCTAAAATGTTCTAAAAAATCGGTTATGTCTATTTTTTTTATTTTCCTCCAAACTGCCTAAAACAAGAATATTTTTGAAAAATTATTATATTTCAATTACTCATTTTTTAAAATTTTTATAATCCAAGGCGAATATTCCCTGATCGAATATGCAATCGACAACACCCCGAAGTGTCTCACCCAACAACCGAACGTAAGGAGATCCGCAAGACGATATAAAGAGTATGAGTTGTGCTCGTCTCCGATCAACACACTTCTAAGTCAATTGCACTCATTATCTGTGCAGCTGTGCTGATGACAGGTTGAGGCTTATCAGCGCGGTGCCTTATCTTTGTAGTCCGGGCGAGGAAAGTCACTGGTCAGGCAAAAAGCCTACTGTCGGAAAGGCGAAGCTTACAAAATACTCTTTTCTTCTTCTTCTTCTTCTTCTTCTTCTTCTTCTTATTATTATTATTATTATTATTATTATTATTATTATTATTATTATTATTATTATCATCATTGTCAGTATTATTATTCATCTTCTCCTTGGTCTGCCAGCTTCTCTTCTTTCCCTCGGCCTTTCATCTCTAGCAATCCTCACAATTCTTTCCTCCTCCATTCTCTCAATATCATCATTCCATTCCTTTCTTCAGTCAGCTACCCATTCCGTAATGGGCTTAATTTTGCACTCTTCCCTGATGTGGTGTCAGCCAGGTGGATTGAGCAGCTTAGCAGTCCACTGCCGGTCCCAAGCCCGGAAAAAGGAGGAGGGTTCCTGAGTGAGGTCAGCAACCTGCCCAAGATAAAACAATGTCACCGCTCAGAACTCCAAGAATTTGCTTACAAAATAAGGCCCAGCAAAATTCAATTTTTATTTCCTGCACTCAACAATAGCCAAACTGGAACGCAAAGGAAATCCTTTGATGATGAAGTGTTCAACGTGCAAAGCGCCGAAGAGAAAATCAGTTGTGTTGAGGGAGCCATTGAGTGCAAAGTGAAGTGCAAATGAGAGAGCGAAAAAAATTATTGATGTGATGTAATGGTTTGTATGCTAAGTTTTAGTAGTGGAGGGTCGGCAGGTTCAAGAAGAATGGGCTTGAGAAATTTAAATAAGTTTAACTATGCTCCTATAACTGCTGCGTCAGTGGATAGGTCATTTCAGCTTTCAGAATTATTTTAACAGATAAACCTTGCTGTATAAAATTTGATGAAAATGTTGATTCTTTATTGTGACCCTAATAATGCAAGTAAATAAAATAATATGCGTCTAGTCACTCTAATACATGTAAAAATACTTCTTTTTGTGATCTAATTTCGATGTCAGAAACATACATTTTCATGAAGTGTTTTTAAATGCCCCATGCGATGAAGTGGTGAGGGCGAAGAGGGAGTACGAGCGATGAAATGGTGAGGGCAATGAGGTGATGGGCGGGGGCGGCTACCGTCGTTGCAGGAGCGCGTTGGTTGCGTGGGAGACGGTGGTGGCGGGGACGGCAAGAACGTAGGGGTTGCGTGGACGACTACGGGAGTGAGGCGGCAGGGATGGTGGGAGTGGCGGAGCGGCGGCAACGGGCGGGTGGGGACGAAGTCGAAAGGGGCGGGGCTGCGGGGGCGGCGTGGCGGGGTGGGCGGAGGATGGGCGACGGGGACGGCGGGGAAGGGGTGGAATGGGGGAAGGGTGGCGGGGGGAAGAGCGGCTGGGGGGGTGGCGGGGGAAGGGAGGGGGAGTAGCGGGGGAGGGGCGACTGGGGGAGAGGCGGCGGGAAGAGCGGCTGGGGGAGGGGTGGCGGGGGAGGGGCGACTGGGAGAGGCGGCGGGGGAAGAGCAGCGGCTGGGGAGGGTGGCGGGGGATGGGGAGGGGAGGGTGGCGGGGGAGGGTGACTGGGGGAAGAGGGCCTGGGGGCGGGCTGGCGGGGAAGGGAGGGGTGGCGGGGGTGGCGGGGGAGGGCGACTGGGAAAGGGGGTGGCGGGGGAGGGAGGCGGAGGAAGGGAGGGGGTGGCGGGGGGAGGGGCGACTGGGGGAGAGGCGGCGGGGGTCGGGTCGGCGTGAGCAACGTCGGCGGCGGCAGTGGTGGGGGTAGCGGGGGCGGGGTTGGGGGCGGCGTGGAGCCTCAGGATTGCAGAGTTGCGTGGGCGGGGGGTGCAGGCGCGGCGTGGAACGGCCGGAGGGTGGAGGGCCCGAAGGGACGTGCGTCTTGTCGGCATTCGCGCGCCGAGTGCGACTGTGGCGTGAAACCCGAACGTGACGTCCGAGAATGTGAGATTTGCTTTACGCCCTCTCTCTCTGAAGGCTGCCCCCCACGCCGCCGCTTTTTCTGTGCCTCAGAGCGACGGCGCTTGGCTCAACATTGCACCGCCCCCCCGAAATCAAGTAGGAGCCGCAGTAGGGAAAGACCGGAGAGCTCTAGATATCCTTGACAGGAAAGGATTCGATCTGTTTGTTTCTTGATTTGTTTTACATGATATTGCTCTATTCTTTTGTTTTTTCACAAATTACAAAAATGTGATTTATTTTACTTGTCTCTCGCGTCGGAAATATCTACACTAGAGGCAATTCCTTCCCATTATTTCAGTTGTGAGTACATATGATTTAAATAAGACCAAGTAAAGTTTTTCGAAAACTCAACAGTTTTCTGTATATATGAGCTCAAAATTCCGAATTTTCAGAAACGCACAAACGCCATTTTCTCAAAAATGGCTTCAGATTTTTTCTTCAATTTTTTTCAATAGATATTGCTAATTGAACTGTTTAATATGACGTAAATTTCATTATGATGTATTCTTGTTGTTTTAAACATTACACAAATATATTTTTTTGAAATATCTCATGCCGCTAATATACACATTTCCATCGGTTTGTATACATTTTTACATTTGTTTGTACAAGTGCTTCAAATGACTACAAATTAATTTTTTGGAAAACTCAATAGATTCCTGTGAAAAAGAGCTTTGAATTTCGCATTTACAGTAATGCTTAATCAGCATTTTCTTGAAGACGGCTTCAAATTTCAATGAAAATTTCTATTTAAGACGAAGTTTTACTCTTCTTTAATATTCTTATTATTCGGTTGTACTATTAGGAGAGCAAAACGTTGAGAAAACGTCAAAAATTGGGCGACTATAGACGGCAGCTGGCTTGAGAACGGAGCAGGACCTTAAAGACAGACCACACCAAGGAAAATAGAAAAAAATTGCTACGAGGAAGTGTCTGCTATTACGTTGCATCTCTGGTTTAAATTGTATTCCTCCCCTCTCTTGTGTATTTTGCTTATTTATTCTTATTTTTCCATTTATTATTTATTTGGGCTAATACGATTTCTCCTGCCCCTGCGCTAAAGTATTTCTCTGTACATTATTTTTACTTACATCGTAATAACTACGTTTTTAGATAATGAAAATTGAAGTGAATTTCTTTCACATCTGTAAAATGATATTTTCATATATTATTAAAATGATAAAATTTAAATACTGACCAACTTTAATAATTTTTAAATGTAGTAATGCCACTAACCCCTTACTCATTTTATTTGTAAGAAGAATGAGATATATCTGTTGAGAAATTGTCTGAATGAGAAACTGTCTGTGGCAATAAAACTGTTGAAAAAGAGATAGACAATTATATATGTGATTTAATCCTAAATATTCTATTTTGCTTTATGCATGCATTTTAGTACAGCATTGTTCAATATTAACAAATTTATGTGATCAATCATTCAGACCCCGATATTCCACCTGATATTCCTGGCATTAACTGTAGCCTGTGCAAATTGGACCAGAGCTAGCGCCTGGTTTCATGTGGATGTCAATTAAAAATACATTTACATTGCGTAGCTATAGTGTCCATTAAGTAACTAATTAAGCGTATAAATATTTATATCGGGGATCGAGCCAACACAATAGGGCATGGCAGGGTCTCTGCAGTAACAGAGATATTTCATTTAAATTTTTACGGTTATTGTTCTCTCGCACGCAAAACACCGCCGCCAGCGCCTCAATTAACGTGCTTATTTACCGTTACAATAACGGCTTCTTGAAAACAGAATTTTCTTGTGTTCTTCTACCATTCGTGGCTGCAAGACTAGGCAATCTTCTCAGAAAATTTTATTGGAGACATATTTTTAAGAGAAATAGGAACATCATCATCACAATAATGTAATCGCAATGTAGAGCATATTTGACAACACACGTCAAGTACTGGAAAATTCGTGTCCTTGACTAACCAATTTTTACTTAAATTATGAGTAAATATTTTATAATATTTAAAACGTTATAACAGTTTATGATTTTTTTACCTAAATAATTTATTATATCTATTAGTACATTTAATAAGAGTACACTTATTACTAATTGTATACGTGGAATAGACTACATATTATAATGCTGCGGTGGAGAATTTTTGATACAATCATTTTGTGTTGGAGGTTCTTGACACAAATGATGTAAATTGTTTGGCTTCGATTAATAGAAAATTACGTTTTCGAATGCGTAGTGTACAATACATGTTTCTGAATCCCCGATACCTTAAACTTTGTCTATACTTTTACATAACGTACACGTTATATTTTCCAATTGTTGCATGATAATTCACGCCCAAATTTCTCAGTAGGAGTTGATATCTATTCAAACATTCATCTTTTTGTCTTTTTTTAAAAACAAACTTCACTCAGCAGAATATATTTACACCAATGGTTCTTTTAAATTGTTGAAATGAAAACCCGCAATCAGATATACTATATTTTTTCTGATTTATTTACATATGGCGGTGTTTCTCGGTTTTACAGCAGACTTGCTGTTATCTGTATCTTCCTCGGTTAAGTTCCTTGCTTTTCTCGCATTTTTGCGAATATTCCGTGTTTCACACAAGTTGTTGGTTTGCTTATCCGCATCCCCTTTGAAAGTGTCAAATCCTATATTTGTTTCGAAGACTTCATTATGTGTCCGTACCATTGTAACCGTTTCCGCTTTACTACATCTAACCTCACCTTTGTAATCGTCCTCCCCCCCTTTTCCTCATTCTGTACGTGGTATATCCTTGTGGTGTACAGAGAGGTCCTGGAACTATGTATAGTAACTCCATTTGAAACTTCATTAATCTCAATTTGTTTTTGTGTTTCGAATGACACATATGTCATATGTATAAGATAATTATCCTAAATTATTTCAATTGTGTTTCTGAAAGTAAGTTAATTTATTTAAGGTGCACTCATTATCATTTACAAGTCTTCTTCAAACTAAAATGTACACGACTCAAGAATTCTTACACTTTACAGTCATCTATTTATATTGCCTATTAAAGACGTGGTCGAAAACAAAACGGATACGCATGGTTCTGGCATGAAATGGCTTAGCACGTGGTCCTGACACAACACGGTTTTTCATTCACTTACTTTCGGGCAGTGGCCCTGATCGTACTTGGCTTGTAGTGGCCCTGTGTGCTTTAGCAACTCCATGTTGGAGTTGGTCTGTAGGCAGACATGGAATTTGACCATTTTGTATATTAGTAAGGTGTGTACAGTTCATATTACTTTGGCTTTATATATTTAGTATTTTTTTTTCTTCCTATATGTTGGTTCATGGCATTTATTATGTGATTTTTATAATGTTGTTCAGACAAGTTGTCTTCATTTCTTGTGTTTGTGTTTATTGTAGCCCTGAGTAAGGAATTACATATTCGGAAACGTTGGAAAACTAATGTGTTTCATCAATTGACCGATACCGTGATCCATATCGCACAATTAAACTTTATAGTTGCGAAGTTTTTATGCTTTTCACTTTCTCGTATACATGCATATATACAGAGTATTATACGTAGTATAAAGAAAGTTATGTAATGCTGCGGAAAATCGATTTCGAGATTTTAACGGAAATACATGGTTTGGGGTCCTCTGATACCGAAAAAATGTTTTGTTTCAAAACGTCCATCTATCTGTCTGTCCGACCGTCTGTGAACACCACTAGAGCCTAAATCATGCGTAGAAGTTTTTCCAATTTGAGGAAATCCCTGTCCATCTGTCTCTAATTGAAGCTTTTAAATTTTGAAAAACATTCTTTAAAATTTGGGGGTACTTAACGACACCCCCGGGAGGTCCTAGGTTCGAGTCCTGACGGCGGCAGAATTTTTAACACTAGCTCTTCAGCTAGGTCGAATTCAGTCGCTGTCTGGAGGAAAATGCTAGCGGCCGGCTGCTCTGATCGGTAGTTTTTCTTGGTTTCTCCGATCAACACCAGGCGAATGCCGGAGCAGTACCCTTCCAAACGGGCCACGGACCGCGCGCGATCTGTCCTTCCTCTTCCTTGTGCTACTCACTCCCCTTACTGACACACACTTACATTAACATGCACTCCACTACCACATATCCTGGGAGACCGGTCGGGAGCTTAGAGCTTGTCCCGGCTGGGGCGGTGCCCCGCTGCTGGTTAGGGGTAAACTCCACTAGCCGATGGTAGGTCGGCGCCGGATCTCGCCATCCAGCGGAGAGAGATCACCGCCATCTCCCGAAAAAAACATGCACTTCACTAACGGGAATAATGAGCAAAGCAGTTGACGCGCCCGGAAACACGAAAAAATCAATCAATCAAAAAAAAAACAAAAAGAACGACACCCATGGAAAATTTTCAAAATTTCTCAAAAACGGCACCATTTTTTTTCTACGAACGAGCAAAAGAACGTATGTTGCCTTCGACACTTCCTCCGCGGGTCTTTGTTCGACATATTTCGTCATAATTGGGTCCAGAGGCAACTCATGAAAGAGCGGTCTTATCTGGCGTGCTTCCCGTTGCAAGTGCACAAAAACAGCGGCCGTCGTGCCCGACGCAGATACGCCGGCGGCTCCCTTCCTCCGCAGCGCGAAACAACTGACTTCAGCGCACCCCCACCCCACCCCACCCGCTCCCTTCCGCGATGAAATGACAGACGCCGCGCGCTGGGCTCTTTGTCGGAAGGGAAGGGACGGAGCCAGGGAGAACAACGGGGGGCATGAAGCTTGGAGAGGGTCAGAAGCTATCAGCGCCCGTGAAAACTGAGGAAATGTTTCCCTTTATAATACTGCTTTATTGCTTCAGATGAGCGTTTGCTTATTGGCAGATTAGCACAAACATACACAAATACAGTATTACAAATATAAAAAAAAAATATAGCAATTCATACAGATGTAATTAAAAAGAAATATAATTCAATAAAAGAATTAAAACAGATTTAAGAATAATAAATATAATACGTGCATAATAACAAGAATAATACATATTAAATTATACGTATTAAAATTAAGTATAGTTGGCAATGAAACTTATATTACTATTCTTTTGCTAAAACACAGACAGTGTAATGTGTACCGATGTTGTAATTAATCTTTGCTAGATAAATGCTTAAAGGTTGCAATTATTGTAAAAAATAAATGTAAGAAACAAGTAATTAGAAGTTGAGAATGAAACAACAACGTAAATATTGCGAATGAAAGCAATGGAAAAATGTGTGTGTGTGTGTGTGTGTGGGGGGGTTCTAGGTGTTTGTGACAAAATAATTATAGAGACAATGCTGGAACTATGGCTTGGAAAATTACAGACATGTTTCTTTCATAAGAAATTATCGGGTATTCGATAGTTTTATTGACCTTTATGAATATGAGAAGTTTATGAAAGGAATATATCCAGTGATTAAACGAATAGACAGCATAATCACTAGTTGGCCAACTGATAGAAGAAAGAAGCAAAAAGCGATATGAGCGAAACTATATTAAAAGTTTTGAAAGGTAAATGTGAAACAAAAGAAGAAAACAGACTAACCCACGGTTTAATAGAAAAACTAAACAAATATAATGATCACAAACATAATAAAGATTTTAATTTTTGTTAGATTTAATAAGTTAATAACAACACTTCAAAGAAGATTAAATTGCTCAATACGAGAAAATCACAATACAACTAAGACAGTTGTTATTCTTTTCTTACGAAAAGTAAATGAAACGACACTGACACAAAATGAGCAGCGACAAATATGGAATCTAGAGATGTCGGGAGACATAGGGGAAAGAGCTGTAAGAGTCTCCTAGACCCAAAGTGTGGAATAAACGAACATTCATTTGAAGGCTGTATGAAATAAAGTTGATCTTCAAGATAAGATACAGAAGGAACGGACGGACTTAGAAAGTAATATTGATGAACTAGTAGAGTTGGACGGTAATAAGGATTCTGTGATGTAATATTATCATTGTCAATCCTAACAGTAGCAACTTATTGGAAGTTACAGCAACTTTCTGAATCCCACTGCACACCGTGAATTCCGAAGACTGCAGACTCCCTTATATTACTTAGGTTTTATTTTTATTCCTTTTCTTTCATGAACAGCAATGAAAATACACTGTATATTCATAATTCTTACAACCCCACGTATTGTAGCTTTTCAATTGTTAGCGCTGCCAAGCTCAGTAATGGGCCATATGACCACCTGTCAACTCTTTCCCAGAAATGAAATATCTTTCAGAATAACACACTTTTATCATTTGTGCTTCTTCTTCTTCTTCTTCCTCCCGACTGGGTTTAGGTCACGTGACCTGTTCCGGCACCCATTTTTCTTCTTGGTCTGCCAATGTTTCTTCTTCCTTATGTTCTATAGTTCATAGCTATGATCGGAGGTCAGTTCGTTGGCATTCTCGATACATGATTGTATCATTTTAACTTATTTTTGGGAATGATTACATATAATTCTTTGTCTTTGAACACATCCCTTATTTTAGAATTATTTGTGCTCTAGGACATAATTCAGAAACTATCCGCAGCCACAGTCTTGTGTATCTGCCAAGCAGGTCGGCTTACATCGTCCTCTCAAGGAACTCTAATTATTTATTTCGCGTTCCCCAACAATGTCTCGTGATTCTAGGCAGGAACAAACCACTATGTTACAATATCAACTAGTTCATCATCATCGAGTATTAAGAACACAGTCAACAATTATTGTAAATGTGAAGTCGTCGGCTTCCGCGGCCAGAATCATGAAGGTTATCTTGGCTGTCCGGGTGACGCCGCGCTGAAGGCTGAATTGCCGACGTTTTGATTATCATTTTTAGAGATCTTCTTCAGGCACCGCGCCATCTGACTTTTCTGTCTCCCGAGGTTGACGAGCAGCCCTCCAGCTACGACTGACCGACTGTTTCGTCCCCACCCAAATATAAACCCGAGCGCAGACCACCCCGGTGCAGACCGGCCCTGAAGAAGATCGCGAAAAAGATGATCGAAACGTCAGCAATTCAGCCTTCAACGTGGCGTCACCCGGACAGCCAAGATAATCTTAATTGTAGATATGTTCTAATTATTCGAAAGAGACATATTGATGATCCTACAGACCTCTGCCTCTGACCGGGAGGTCCTAGGTTCGAGTCCTGACGGCGGCAGGATTTTCGACACTGGCTTTTCAGCTAGGTCGAATTCAGTCGCTGTCTGAAGGAGAATTCTAGCGGCTGGCTGCTTTGATCGGTAGGTTTCCGTGGTTTCTCCGATCAACACCAGGTGAATGCCGGAGCAGTACCCTACCAAACGGGCCACGGACCGTGCACGATCTGTCCTTCCTCTCCCTTGTCCTATCCTCTCCCCTTACACACACACTTACACTAACATGCATTACACTACCACATATTCCGGGAGATCGATCGGGAGCTTAGAGCTTGTCCCGACTGGGGCGGTGCCCCGTTGGTGGGAGAGTCCTGGTTAGGGGGAAACCCCACTAGCCGACGGTAGGTCGGCGCCGGATCTCGCCATCCAGCGGGGGAAGACCACCGCCATCTCCCGATTAAAAAAACATGCACTACACTCACGGGACTAATGACCAAAGCAGTTGACGCGCCCGGAAACACGAAAAAATCAATCAATCAATCAGCGAACCTTCAGAAGACCCCAAGCGAGCGAAGGAGTAGCGAGTGACAACGAAGGAATTTCCTCATGCGTAGAAGCAATAGTCCGTGCTCTCGCCGCCTAACCCCTTCCTCGCAAACGCTGCTCTTTCCTCCCGGCCTAGTCCTCGCCGCTTCGCCTCGCGCCGTCCCTTTTGTTGCATAATTCCTCTTTTGTCCGCGAGGCGCGCTGAATGTTTAATCCCGCGTGTCGTCCGCCGTCGGTCCGCAGCCGCTCTTATTAAACAATGGCGCAGAGACAGTGTGCGGCGCGACTGCCTGCTGTTTAATTGCAAGGCTCCGTGTCGATAGGACGTTGTTTAATCATGACCTACTTTTACGGACAAACGATCTGTTATCACTTGATCAGGTTTTATGGTGTTCGCTTGAGGCAAAATTAGAAGGTAATAATGTATCGTTGAATATTGCATGCGAATGCGTGAAAATTGAAATCAAGATTTGGGGTGTTCACTATAAAAACACGACTTGCGTTTGCTGCTTATTCATTGGTGAGTTTGCATTTTCCGTTGCGTGTACGCCAAACAGCACTTTATGAGACGCATTTTCTAAGTTAATTAAACATAACGGTACCGAGAAGTAAACAGAACTGTGGAGCAGCGTAAAACATTCAAGTTGACGGTTTTTTATTGGAAATGATATCAGGTATGCTTTTCATTGAGTTCAACTGAGAATAATGCACACAGAACGTAAGAAATTGTTGTTTACGTACTTCTTTGAAAATTCTGGACTCGATTTCTTTCTTAATCTCTTCCAAACAGTTTCGTTTCGTTCAAAAACGGGTCTTTTTTGACCCAGTTATGTATATTTCTATTTGAAGAACCATACAGTTGTAATACAAACTTTCTGGTGTTGACATTACTTTTGCTGTGTTGTCTATTTTTCTGTGTATTTTATGAAAATCATAGCGTGAGTAAACGCAGTTGTCAACAGAAAAATCACTTGTCAGTATTAAAGGGAATCAAATCGCAAATTCATTATTCAATGATGCTTCCCACAAAAATGTATGCCTCTAAATAATTTTATGAACTTTGAAATACGTCAAATGACTTTCATTAGTAATGAAAGAGAAACGAGTTTAATTATTAATTTAACCAAATTTGTCTCGGCGTAAACCATTGGTTACACCGTGAGAAGAATATCTTCTTACAGAGTTCCAATTGCGTTTCACAACCATGTAACATCTATTTAACCGCGGCATATCAATGATGTTTCTGTACATCGTTACCAAAGGGAGTCCATGGAGGACCTCAGAATAAATTATAAAATAATTTAAGGAAAAAATATTTACTTCAGAATTACATACTATATATATTTAGAAAAATATTACAATGATTTCTTGCAAGGTTGTGTTTAAAAATTTTCTGTTTTTAAATATGTCAAGAGCATCAATTTTGCCAACATCTTTTAAACTTCTGAATCTTTCCCCCAGGTTACAGATGGCCACGTCCGTTATTGGCGAGTTCCTTCAACATTCGCTACGATGCTGTGAATGCACATCTGTTCCTGCAGGTACGGAAATATACTTTCATCGTATTTATTTTTTATTTATTACTTGATTTTTTTGTACACCTAAAAATATATCTTAACCTACGGGGTCTGTCGAAGACACCCCACATTGATATGCAACTGTTACAAGGCACTACTTAACCATTTTCCCGGGGCTCGTAAGGCCATGAAAACGACATTGTTCAAAAAACGATAGAGGAAAAAACTACTAATGGTCCGCCGATGACAGCCCCATTTAAATGCGACTGTTCATAAGGCACTACTTAAATATATTTCCGGGGTTCGTTAGTCTCTGAAAACAACATTGTTCAAGATACAATAGTGTAAAAACTACTAAGGGGTCCGTCGATTACATTCCGGCATTGATATGCGAATGTTAATAAGGCACTACTTAACCATTTTTCCAGGGTTCGTAAAACCTCAAAAACAACATTGTTCAAAAACGATAGAGGAAAAAACTACTAATGGTCCGCCGATGACAGCCCCATTTAAATGCGACTGTTCATAAGGCACTACTTAAACATTTTCCCGGGGTTCGTTAGTCTCTGAAAACAACATTGTTCAAGGAACAATAGTGTAAAAACTACTAAGGGGTCCGTCGATTACATTCCGGCATTGATATGCGACTGTTAATAAGGCACTACTTAACCATTTTTTCAGGGTTCGTAAAACCTCAAAAACAACATTGTTCAAAAACGATAGAGGAAAAAACTACTAATGGTCCGCCGATGACACCCCCATTTAAATGCGACTGTTCAGAAGGCACTACTTAAACATATTTCCGGGGTTCGTTAGTCTCTGAAAACAACAATGTTCAAGAAATAATAGTGTAAAAACTACTAAGAGGTCCGTCGATGACATCCCGCCATTGATACGCAACTGTTAATAAGGCGCTACTTAACCATGGGCACGGATGGCCTTGAAATCAACATGGCTCCCTTCCGGGAAAAATGGCCTTTGCCAACGGGTGGCGACGTGCTTGCTGCTACAGGCTGCGTCTAATTGGCGTCGTCTGCCACGGCCTCCTGCAAATCGCTGGCGACGACCAATGGCGACGCACTGCACCGCGGTCATTACGAACCTCAGATGTTATTCTAGTTTGGCGCCGGTCGTTACTACAAATTGCCAATTAAAATTTCCCGACGTATTTCATCCGTGATTGCGCCCGCCCTTCTTTTGTAATTAAACAGACTATTCATTAGTTTTCTCTCCAAACGTATGGGTAAGGGATCAAGATATTTTCGTTTTGGGGTTTGTGACCGCGATCTCGGTTTGAATTATTGAATAAACGGCTATAAATTCGGACGAAACAGTTTTGTCTTGTGTTTCCTTTCGTACACAGAGACACATGATCTCATACTTTTATTACTATTATGAAATGTATTCTTGATCAATTATAACTATATTTGAGTAAAATTGAAATTTTATTTAATTGTTGCGGTTTTTGAAGTTGATGACTGCCACTAATTTGTGAAATTTCATTATTTTCCGTATATTATATTAAAACTAAATTATTAAATTTCAGAATGATGATTCCTGGAAGTTCTATTGATTGAGCCAGTTATTAGATTGATGGCAACTAATATAAATTATCAGCCTTTTCCAACAATAAAAATTTAACTTTTATTCTTGCATATATTACAATTTCTTTCGTTCTCATGAGAATTTATTTCAACGTAGAACATTAAAATACCGTACGGGTTTGGATATAAGTTCGTAAGCTTGCTATAATACTACTATACCTTTTCATAGCAATTCTCGCGTCTTTGTCTCAATTAAAAATGTTCCAGAAAGTCCTCAACGGTTTGCTATTACTAGGGTTTTCCATATAATGTGTTCGGGGCCGTGATCATCTGCACAGTGTTATGACACCAAGCATGGAATATTAATCTTTGTTGATCGGTTGTCTTAACATCGCGAATTCTTTGACTTCGAGTTTGAAAACATGCCGCTGGATGCCGATTCTATCCTTAAAACTAAACCCAGGGTCTCGACTTATCACAAATTATATTTAAAAAGATAAGAGTTAATAAAATTAACAGTTAATATTACTTAAAATATAATCTTAATTTTAGAATGTTTCCAACTAGAACTTTTTTACAAAGCTTTAAACAGAAAGAGAAAATGGTTAAGAATAGGAAATTCTCTGCGGAGATAAAGCGTTAAAAGCATTATGCATTTCTGATTTTACACATTTTCATACTATTAAATAACATTGGAATATATTCACATTATACCTATTGCTTTGCCTCCACCATTTCTTCGTTTATTGCGAGAATGTCCTTTATGTTACCTTGAACTTACAAAGTTTCCCATCTTGTAGGTACTGCATACTATTTCCTTGCACCTGACGATTATAGATGGAATGAAAACATCCGAGTGTTTCCCTAGCCCGACTTCCTGCTCCAGTTTTCCCTTGTTTCGCGCGGTGCTTCGATAGCGAATGCTTCAACGTGCCCTCCGCCGCAGTTTCCGTCGTGTTCCGTCTCTCCTCTCGCGTTTATGGCCGCCCTCGTGTAACCTTGGCGCTTTTGTTCCGTCGCTGCTCCTGCGCTCGTGGCCCGGGCGGCGGGGGCGGGGGCGGCGGCGGGGGCGGCGGCGGGGGCGGCGGCGGGGGCGGCGGCGGGGGCGGCGGCGGGGGCTGGGGCGGGGGCGGCGAGGGCGGCGGGGGCGCCGTGTCGTTGAAGCCGCAGGACGCGTTTCCTCGAGCGATGGCTTCTCATCGGCCTTTCGCTCCGCTGAGCGACCGCGGAAACCTCAAGGAACGGAGTTTGCGGCGGCGGCGGTGAGCGGTAGGGGGCGGGGCGGCGGCAGAGCTGGCGGGAGCGGCGGTGACGGCAATTCCGAGACGGCACCGCTGGTGTAGATGGGTGGATATAGTGCTGAATAGTGCTGGTATCACCACCATCGTCACCTTCATAGCAAAGACGGCACTGCTGGTGGAGATGGGTAAATATAGTGCTGAAGGTGAAGATGATGGTGATGGCGGAGGTAAGGGTAATGTCGGAACAGCGCTGCTGGTGGTTGTGGGTGGATGTGCGTCTGAATGTGAAGATGGTGGTGATAGTGGTGGTGTGCACAATCCGAAACGACGCTGCTGGGGGAGATGGGTAAATATAGTGCCGAAGGTGAAGATGGGGGTGATGGTGGGGGTAAGGGTAATGTTGGAACAGTGCTGTTGGTGGTGGTGGGTGGATGTGTTGATGAAAGTGGAGATGGTGGTGATGACGGCGATGAGAGCAATTCCGTGAGGCATCGCTGGTGGAGAAGGGTGGATGTAGTGCTGAAGGGGAAGATTGTGGTGATGGCGGTGGTGACGGCAATACCTTAACGGTACCGCTGGTAGAGGTGGGTGGATGCAGTGCTGAAAGTGGAGATGGTGGTGATGACAGCGGTGAGAGCAATTCCGTGTGGCACCGCTGGTGGAGGTGGGTGGGTGTAGTGCTGAAGGTCGAGATGGTGGTGATGGTGGTGCTGAGGGCTATGCCTAAACTGCACCGCTGAAGTAGATGGGTGGATATAGTCTTTGTCATGAAAATGGTGGTGATGGTGGTGTCAGCGATTTTATTTGACGATGATAGTGGCGGTTCCATTTTTGGGATGGTGAGTGGCAGAGACAGAGGAGAAATCGGCGAGAGCGCGAAGTGACTCGGTATGAGGGGGCCTTTGGGTCGGGGGGGGGGGCAATGTGGAAGGTCAGAGGACGGGGGTGTGGGCGTTGGTGTCGGGGTAGCAACGTGGAAGGCCACGGGACGGGGCGTTGGGATTGGGGGAGCAATGTGAAACGCCACGGGGTGTCAAGAGCATTGGAGACGGGAGAGCAAAGGGGTTGGAGACGGTGGTGTCCAGATCTTGGGGTCGGGGGAGCAACTTAGAAGGCCACGGAGCTGACAAGAGCATTGGGAACGGGGAGCAACGGGGTTGGCGACGGCGCTGTTGAGATCTTGGGATTGGAGGCGCATCGTGGAAGGCCAACTGAGGGGTCGCGGTCGTTTGGTTCGGTGGAGCATCGTGGAAGGCCATAGGAGGGGGGCGAGGGCCTTAGGGTCGGGGAGGCAATATGTGAAAAGGAGTCAGGGGAGGGCGTGGGCGTTGGTGTCGGGATAGCAACGTGGAAGGCCACGGGACGGGGCGGATTGGTCGTGGGAGCAATGTGAAAGGCCATAGGAGGGGGGCGAGGGCCTTAGGGTCGGGGGGGGGGCAACATGGAAGGCCAGGGGAGGGGGGCGTGGGCGTTGGTGTCGGGGTAGCATCGTGGAAGGCCACGGGAGGGAGCGTTGGGGTCGGAGAAGCAATGTGAAAGACATTGGTGTCGGGGCGGCGGCGACATGGAAGGCCAGGAGAGGGGGGCGTGGGCTTTGGTGTCGTGGTAGCATCGTGGAAGACCATGGGAGGGGGACGAGGGGGTTGTGATCGCGGGAGCAGCGTAGTAGGTGGTGGCGAGGGCGAGGGAGGGGGAGGGAACCCACCCGCTCGCGAACTCCCTTCGCCGAGAGGAAACGCGAAAGGGCACCGCCGGCGGAAGTGAGTGGGCGGGAAACCTTTCGATGCGCCGTTCGGCGAAAAAGGCCCCCGGGGTCTCCATACACGCTTTGTGCCTGGTGGCTTTGCGCCGATATTGGTTTGCAGGCCGCTACCTGGAAATAACACTCACCTTAAATTACTATGGAAACGTATTGTGAGAAGCAAGTTGGATTGATTATTGATTGTTTATTGTGTGCTTCCGGGCGCGTCAGATATTATGATCTCGTAAGTGTAATGATTTTTTCTCGGAAAGTTCTTCCCTCGGTAGATATAGATAATTTGATTGAATGACTATTAGATATTCTGGGCGCGTCAACTACTATGGTCATTAGTCCCGTACGTGCAGTGGGCATTGTTTTGGTCGGGAGATTACGGTATTGTGGTGGGCTTCCCCAGTTATATTGCGAGATCCGACGCCGACATACCATCGGAAAGGGGGGGGGGGTCAACCAGGTAGCTCCCACCAGCGGGGCACCGGTCCAGCCGTGACAAGCTCTAAGCTCCCGACCAGACTCCCGGCATGTGTGGTAGTGTAGTGCGTGTTAATGTAAGTGTGTGTGCGTGTGTGTAAGGGGTGAAGAAAGGACAAGGAGGGGTACTGCTCCGGTATTCGCCTGGTGTTGATCGGAGAAACCACGTAAAACTAGCAATCAGTTCAGCCAGACGCTAGAATTCTCCTCTAAGCTGCGATCTTGCTGACAATCTAGTGCCGAAATTCTTGCCACCGTCGGGACTCGATCCTAGGACTTCCCGGCAATAGAGACTGCAGTGAAATCAATTTATACCCTGAGCCATCTCTCCCGGTCGGTGGATATCGAGATCAGGCGCTGACCTATACTTTGACTTGTGGTGATTTCCCAACTCAGGTACCTCCCACAGTGAGGCACCGCCCCAACCGGGACAAGCTCTAAGCTCCCAACAAATATCTCGACGTAAAAATGAAGTTCCTCAAAGTGCAATTGTGTGAAGTAAGGGGCAGAGATGGGAAAAACAAGAGGAGAGAATGATCGCGCGCGGTCCGTGGCTCATTCTTAGAGTCCTGCTCCGCCATTCGGCTGGTATTAATTGGAGAAATCACGGGAAACTAATGAGACCTGCTGGTTTTTAGAATACCTCTTTCAGACGCCGGTTTAATTCGGCGTTGCTAGTGGCAAAAATTCTGTCCGTTTGAAGACTCAGAGTCCCGGAAATTCATGTCACAGGCTCTACAATGATCTCAGTTAATGCCCTAATTCACCTCAGCAGGTTAGAAGGAAGAACTTAACTCTTCTCATATCTTAGATGCCTTAATATTGATGTGTTGGTATTATTATTATTATTATTATTATTATTATTATTATTATTATTAACTTATTCGCGACTAAAGATGTTATGAGTTGGTTGATTATAAAGCCTATTCTGAGGTGCAACCATCTTCCTAAAGATCAGATCATGGGACTATCGGTGACTCCACAATACTTTACGCAAAATGGGGGCTGTTCTAAATGAAACAATTTCTTGCACCAATCTTTCGTGTGACGAACTTTCTTAAACAATTTTGACAACCGATTTATCATAATTTGTTGTCAACGCCTGATCTTGGTCAGCTATTAGAACTGCTTCTGATTCTGGCAACATTCTTCCAATTTTAAGCCATAAATGATTGATATTTATTGATCTGCACCTTGGCCTTTAACAATATGTCAATTCACAAAGAAGTAGTTAAAATATCATGATAAAATTGACCTTCATAGGTGGTATGGTGTTGAAAACATATTTCTTTACAATGTCAATTTTATCATGATATTTCAACCAATTCTTTGTAAATTGACATGTTGTTTAATGCCTGATGATGGAAGCACAACTCGACCTCTGAAACGTTGCCACGCTGTGTTTGGTTTCAAGATAATCATTTTGTTTTAATAAATGGATTTGTGACTGTCTATAAAAAGTAATTATTGGAACTTTTATTAAGGAAAAACTTATTAGCAGACAGACTTTGCTTCATCTTTATACATGTCACATAATATCAAATGTATTTGTCTGAACTCATATTCATAGTGGAGTAGCATTTCGTTTTGATCGATTGGCGTCTATACTCCCTAACTCTAAAAATGGCAAACATCCTTTCATGTATCTGGACACGTTGATTTCTCTTTTTTAAATTTATTTTCTACCTGCTCGGCATAATATGCCTTTCATCGGTTTAATATACATTTTATTAATACACATACTTTTGGACTTTCGTCTATCAGTATTTGAAGAGGGTCACACGGCTACCTAGTTAAGAAAGTCTGTAGAGCAATAATTTAGAAGAGACTCTTTTAAGTGTTATACAATTTGTATTAATTTAACGTTTTCGGTAGCAGAACCGGTTAATGGGTGGAGTGAAGTTATTCTAATTTATGGTGGATTAAGATAGTCTTTGGGATATCGGGAAATAATGCGGTTTGGGATGGAAGCAATTTCCCCTAGATGAAATATTTGTGCACTTGTACAAAACAGAAGGATGGAAAATTTGTAAAGTGTTTTCTGACTGATGTAGGGCTCTTCTGCAAGTAATGGGCTCTGACCAATGTGTTGCGATCTCGTGCTTAAAAACGTGTTGAAGTAGGTGTCGATGCATTGGTGATTTTAATTTATATTGGCATTATTAAATATTTATATAACCACACGCTAAATGTACATATATATCATTATTAGGGAAGTTATATTAATTTCAACTAATTTTCTACCACAATAATTGAAAAATAACTGTTTCATATTTACGATGTTTATTACACCACATGACGAGTTTGTTTAGTCATTCAATATGTAACACAATATCCTATGATTTATATGCGAATAGAAAATTATATTTTATCTCATGTTTACATTACCTCAAACAATAATGTGTCATTAATTAGATAGTAATTAAAATAAATTATGTTGGTTTTGTTAATAGTAAATAAATTTGCTCTTATTAGATATCCTTGTAGGTCAGGTTATTATTCATGTTTCATGCTGATAACATATGTTTGACAAAGCATTTCAGGAGGCAATGTGTGCGTATACTTTTTTGAAACAAAATCTGGAAAACTTGTTAAAATATGAGTAGTAAAGACAATATTTGGGTGACTCAATTAAATCATAATTCATATATTGTTTATTTATTGGTTGATTTTTTCGTGTTTCCGGGCGCGTCAACTGCTTTAGTCATTAGTCCTGTGAGTGTAGTACATGTTATTTCTCGGGAGATGGCGGTGATCTTCCCCCGCTGGATGGCGAGATCCGGCGCCGACCTACCGTCGGCTAGTGGGGCAGGACTCTCCCACCAGCTGGGCACCGCCCCAGCCGGGTCAAGCTCTAAGCTCCCGACCGGTCTCCCGGAATATTGTGTAATGTGTAGTGCATGTTAGTGTAAGTGTGCGTGTAAGGGGGAGGATAGGACAAGGAAGAGGAAGGACAGATCGCGCGCAGTCCGTGGCCCGTTTGGTAGGGTACTGCTCCGGCATTCGCCTGGTGTTGATCGGAGAAACCACGGAAAACTACCGATTAGGGCAGCCGGCCGCTAGAATTCTCCTCCAGACAGCGACTGAATTCGACCTAGCTGACAAGCTAGTGTCGAAAATCCTGCCGCCGTGGGGAGTGGGAACCTAGGACCTCCCGGCCAGAGGCTCTGCAATGACATCAGTTGATGCACTGAGCTACCGCTCCCGGTCATATATTGTTCTGAACCGTGAAGGATGCCAAGAGGCTTATTAGATGTAGTTCATCGCTTTGAGTGATTACTGATTCTAGGCGCGCCCACTGCTGAAGCCATTAGACCTGTAAATGCAGTGCATGTATTTTATTCGAGAGGTGGTAGTGCTCTTCTTGCTAGACGGTGAGATCCAGCACTGACCTACATGTCGGCTAACTTTTTTCCCCAAAGAGGTATCTCTCAACAGCTAAACTCCACCCCAGACGAGACAAACTCTAAGCTCCTGACTGTTCTCTCGACATTTGTGGTAGTGTGGGCCATGTAAGTGTAAAAGTGTGTAAGTAAAGGGTGAGGATAGGAAAAGAAAGAGGCAGGAGAGATCGCGCGCGGTTTGTGGCCTGTTTGTTAGGTTACTGCTCCAGCATTCGCCTGGTGTTGATGGGAGAAATCGTTGAAAACTACCGATCAGAGCAGCAGGCCGCTAGAATTCTCCTCCAGATAGCGACTGAACTTGGCGTATCTATCTAGGTAATATCGAAAAAACCTGCCGCGCTCTGGACTCCAATCTTAGATCCACCCGGTCATCGGTACTGCAATGATATCAGTTAATGCACTGAGATAACTAAGTTAATGAAGTAGATTGGTATTACATTTTAATCTTTGCACTATTTTTATTACAAAAATGTGATGCCAACTGTGACTTTTTAAATAAAATCCTGAACTTATTTATACTTTCCCGATTATATGAATATCTCTTCTGTAAGCAGAAACTTTTTTCTTAAATTAAATTGAAATGCTGCATGACAACCCTTCATACAAGTGCAATTTGAGGAGTTGAAAGACGGTACCTGAATTGCTCACGGTCTTCACAGTATTACTGCATTACCTCAATAATACGATCTCGAATTTTGTTCTTGTACAATTCGCGTTTAAGATTCTTTTGAACTGTAACTCTTCAAACACGTCGGATCTATTAGCGCTGTTTCAATCATGGTTAAGATTGGTGCAGATGGGAAGGAGTTATACGCGATTCTGTACCCGAAAATCGGTATGTCCGTAGGGATGTATGTGTCAGACACAATTCTGTCAGACTAAAGGTTTTCAGTTGAAATGTGGTAAATAGTGGACAGCGAGATATGTAGACATTTCGGGAGTAATATTATATTTTAAGATTTTAATTTTGGGGGTACTATAGTTGAAGCTTGTGTGATATTTTCAAAATGTTCTCGAAAATGTATGCATATTGTTATAAATTTCTTGTTTGAACTGTAGAAAGTACACGTATCAGTGTAGACAGTTCTAATTTTCATTCAAAGTTTGAATGTTCGAAAATTGCAAAAGGTCAAATTTAGTTTCGTAACTCCTTTATTTTCTGTATTGAAGCCATGAAGTTATTTCTCAATTAATGTTCAATTTAAGATCTTTAAATAATGGTATGTACTATTAAAAAAATATGAGCAGCAATTCTAAGGGCTTCAATTGATTGTCCTGCCATCCCTCTGACCATAAAGTCCTAGGGTCGAGTGCCAACAGTGGCAGAGTTTTTGACAGAAGCTAAATAGCTAGGTCGAATTAAATCGCTGACTGGAGGATAATTCTAGTGACCAACTGCCGGGTTTGGTAGTTTTCTGTGGTTTCTCGGATCAACACCAGATGAACGCCGGAGCAGTACCTTAACAATCGGGCCACGGACCGCGCGCGATCTTTCCTTCTTCCTTGTCATCTTCTCACCCCTTACGCACATACTTACACTAACATGCACTACACTACTACAAATGTTGAGAGTCTGATCGAAATCTTAGAGCTAGTACCGGCTGGGGCGGTGCCCCGTTGGTGGAAGATCCTTGGTTAAGAACACCGCTAGCCGACTAGTAGGTCATCACCGGATCTCACTACCCAACGGGGGAAGATCTCCACCTTCTTCCAAGCAAAAAAATGCACTACACTTTAATCCTTAAATCCAGCCTCCTTAAATCCCGCGCGGGGGCGGGCGGGGGGGACGGTGGCGCCGTGCGGAGCGGGGCGCAGCGGGGCGGGGGCGACAGTCGCAGTGCGTCGAGCGCAGCGCATAACTCGCCCGAAGCGGCGCGACGCGGCGCCCCACCTGCCCCCACCCCCAGCCCCAGCCCCGCCTGCGCACGGGCGACACGTGTATATACACGTCGTTAATCCCCGGGCGCAGCGCGGCGCGGCGCGGGGCGGCCCCGCCCGAGCTACAGGCGCGCGACAGAGGCGCACGCCGTGCCAGGGGAGAATGACAAGTCGGCGGGCGAGGAGGAGACAGAGGAGGAGGGGAATGGGGAGGAGAGGGAAGGGAAGGAGGGGAATGGGGAGGAGAGGAAGGGGAGGGGAAGGTGGAGGTGGGGGAGGGGATGGAGGGGGGCGGGTAGGTAGAGGAGGGGGGAGGATGAGGGGAGGGGGTAAGGTGGAGGAGGGGAGTGGAAGGTGGAGGAGGGTGGGTGGTGGGAGGAGAAGGTGGAGGAGGGGAGAGAGGAAGGGGAAGGTGGAGGAGGGGGAGAGGAAGGGGAAGGATAAGGTGGAGCAGGGGGGAGGGGACGGAGGAGGAGAGAGAGTGAAAGGAAGAGGACGCGCAAGCTGAGGGGGAGGAAGGGGAGGAGGGCAAGGAGGAGGAGGGGAAGGGTAGAGGAGGGGAAGGCGTGCTGAGGGGTGCAGGTAGCTGAGTGGAGCGCCAATTCAAAGGAAGATTCCATGGGCTTAACCGACCAAGTTCTCTGTGTGTAAGGAACCTCTCCGCATGAGGAAGAGAAGGAGAAAACAGACCGACGGTATGTGTGAGAAGAGAAAGTGAGAAATGTAGAAGATTGAAGGTGCGCTTGGCAAGCGAGAGGCCTTCAATAATCGCTTCACAAACTAATTTTTCGTTTCTTAATTGTTTCATTATTATATTTTCCAGGCGCATCTATTTCTATGGTTATTAATTTCGAAATTCTAGGGCAAGTTTCTATCACGCTAGGCGTGGCTCTTCTTTTCCGTATGGATGGCAAAATCTGGCTCTGACCTACATGTCCGCTTGCCGGAATTCCCCATCCAGGTATCTACCACCAACGTGCTACCACCCGAACCGAGACAGTCCTCTAAACTCTTGACCGGTCTCCGAACGTGTGTTGTAGTAGTTCATTTTAATGTTAGTGCGTTTCAGTAAGGGGTGAGGGTAGGACATGCAAGGGGAAGGAAAGATCTATGAGCCGTTTTTTGGAGTTCTGCTCCAGCATTCGTCTGATACTAATCGAAGAAACCACGGTAAACTACTAATCAAAGCATCCTATCACTAGAATACTCCTCCAGACAACAGCTGAATTTGACCTAGCCATCTAGTGTCGAAAATCCTGCCACCGTCGGGACACGAACCATAGGATCTGGGCAGAAACACTGTAGTTGCATTAGTTTATATCTTGAGCCACACCAGTTTGTTGTTTCTTGAATTTTGATGTCAATTACGTATTCTGGAAATATCTTCGACATTTTAATATTATTAACTTATAATTGTCTTAAACAACAAATATTTCTTGAGCGTTTTACATTTCTTAAACTTGCGCTTGTATTAAGGAGTCAATGGTCAGCCATTGCCAATTGCCATTAACACTGAAAATGAATCGAGAACTCCCTCAACCTCAGAAATCAAAAGTACCAAAATCAAAATACAGTTGCACCATGTTCCGGAAATTGAAACCGGGATTGATAACTTAGAAAATGATAACAGAACAACGAATGTTCAAACAATTCGTGTTGGTTTTATCGAAGACACAAGCTTAAATAAAGTATATGAAAGTCCTGGGTTTGCTGCAAAGGCATACACAAGAATTCAGAAATGATGTAACCGCACATTGCATACACTTTTCCCTCATTACAAATCTTAAATGTTGAAAATAAAGTTACTACCTGTGAGGGCCAGTCTAATTCACAGAATTCACTTCTCACTATAGCACGTCATACGCAGTTTTAACTGTTTTGTTTTGACGTAAAAATAAATAAATAATTGATCACTCACTTCTTTCTCAAACCCAACTTCTTGTTACTCTTTTCTGTATCCCACGATTGAGGCCTTGAGTGAAGCGTCACATAGAAATATCGTATTGCATAAGAAACACACGATTGAATAATTTCTTCCATTTACTAATTATTTCGTTTCAAGTGTGGCTGAATTTAGTCCCGATTGGATTATGCGTTGTCATGGCATGAAAATGGTGCTGTGTACCAATGGTACACATGTCTGATAATTTAATGGCTTCTTTCGTCTAGATAACGATATCGAAGTAAGATAAACACGTAGGAAGATTACACAGATCAGAGGGATATTGTTTCACATTTCTTTTTTTACCAACAGTCAGTTATACCTTTTATGCAGTAAAAGTTAACAAAAAATTAAACATTTGAATTGGTCTGCTTTGTGCCATTAGAAGACTTAAATATGCCACAGATTTTCCCTTCGTCCTAACCATGGACACCACAGCCTTTTTGAATGTTTACTGTCTTTCACCCGTCAGGAGATGAAAAAATGAATTAATTTCAGTACAAAGCTCAAGCTGCTTGATGAGGCGGCAAACCTTAATCTGAAACGCCGCGAAAAAACAACTGAAGTAAATAAATTTCTTCATTACATGTAGTTACATTGAAATTTTCCCAGCCCGGATGGACACAACGGTGCTAACTGAAATGAAAGAGAGAAGGGCTGTATAAAGGTAATTTAGCCGGTCTGGATGGCTGAGGTCGCTATGACTGAAGAGCCGTATTTGCCTCGTCTCTGGAGGATCGCCAGTTCAAATCTTGTCCGGAGCATTGATTTTTGTGAGTGTCCGTATACAGTTATAAGTTACCCCGATTGTTACTTATAGTGGTCGCCTTAGTAATTGAAAAGCGTCCTAAAATAAGGAAAATAAATTAGAAAGGTGTTCGTATTGACATATAAACTGAGCACGTAGTCTGAAAGCTTAAACAAAATTAAAAAATAATGATAAAATGGACCTAGGGAAAGGCAGTGTACTGTATAGTGTGGTGGGCAAGATAACATTAATTACACCACGTCCCATTACATTTGTTACACTTCTACTGTCTTAGTGAGCTGTAGCAAACCAGCTAGCGGATCGGAGCGGCCCGAAGTCAGTCACGGACTGCGGCAAGAGGTGCCTCGGAGCATGCAACGCCAACGTACGTATGCACACAATACGTATGCTACAGTGCGTAATGAATCCCTGGCTGCGACGCGAATACGTTATGGAAGTCGCCAAACTACGTTTCGTGTCATGCATAACGGAGTTTGGTGAAGCGCTATGGTTCGTGTATAAGTTTGTAATTGTGTGCAGCATCCAAGAAACATCCCCACGTTACGACTTACGTGTTCATACTACAATCCCAAATCCATACACACTTTGATGTGTTCACTTTTGAAATTCTGTGTGAATGAGTCGTGGTCACATGTTCAGCTCTCCCGATTACAAGAGATACAAAACACAGCACATCATATTTATTCCACCTCTCTCTTATTATGTATTACTTTTTCTAGATTCTAGACATGGAAATATTTTATTAAAATAGAAATTGAAACATTTGTTGACTTCAATTTCATAGTCATAGTTAACTCCATTTAATTCAGCTCACGGAATAAGTTTACCTTTTTGAAATGGAACTTTCTCAGTAAAAATGGAGAAATTCGATTATAAATTTAAAAATGGTGAAATATGTCTTTTGACATTAAACAGCAATTTCACGTGCTCTAGAATATATCAAAGTATCTACTTGAAAATACTACTACATGACGATTAATTTGTTGAGTGCATTGACGAGTAGGAGTTTAAATGACGAAGAAGGGACTTAAATGTTTGAATCCAGTAGATATAATTTTTCAAAAGACATAAATATATTTTATTTTTGTTGTAGTTTTCTAAATGGACTTAGCGCCTTTATTTTTTTACTTTTCATATTCTAGTATATATTCGTAGTACACTTGGTAAATCACTGTCTTTGTAATATTTGCTACAGCACTTATACGGAAGACGAAAATCAAATTGAATGTGCCCTAGAATGAGCGTGTACAATTTAATATCATACAAACTCTCTGAATTTAAAACTTAGAATTTATAACCTTATATTGTAACATAACCGTTAATATAATATATAAAACCTCAATATAAAGTGTGTCTAGAACTATGATGGATCGAATGCGATAAAAAACATTATTAATTCCAGGGAGAAAAAATGCACACACCTTATTTTGTTAACTTCAATGTACCTTAAGGTTTTATGGCTTTGTTTACTTGATGTTCGTAAATAACCATATGGAAGTTTTACACATTGCGCCATCGGTTATTAGGTTTATGGTAAATTATTTTATTTGCTGTGCGGAACTATTTTACTGCTAAGTATCTAAAATTTTTAAAAGGTGACCCGTGAGAGGCATCTGAGAAAAAGTCATGCAGGTTACGAAGAGTCTCATCCTAAGTTGAAAATTGCGGTCGAAAGAAAAGGAATAGAAATTATGCTTTAGCTGAATAAAATATGCTAAATTAAATTATTTATATGAAAGTTTGTATGTAATTGGGAGTAGCGGACGTATCATGGTGCACCTACTGCTAAACCAAGATATCGGTTTTGCAGAACTTGAAGTTGGGATAACGAAGTTCGTGAAGCTCCTTCCCTTACTGCGCAGGCACAGATGATAGTAGGTCTAATCAGAGTCTCCCATAAAAGTATTTTGAAGGGAGTTAAAATGGGAGCGACTGATTGATTTTTTTGTTTTTCCGAGGACGTTAACTGCGTTGGTCATTAGTTCCGTAAGTTTAGTGCATGTTTTCTCGGGAGATGGCGGTGATCTTCCCCCGCTGAATGGCGACATCCGGTGCCGACCTACCGTCGGCTAGTGGGGTTTTCCCCTAACCAGGACTCTTCCCACTAACGGGGCACCGCCCCAGACGGGACAAGCTCTAAGCTCCCGACCGATCACCTGGAATATGCGGTAGTGTAGTGCATGTTAGTGTAAGTGTGTGTGTAAGGGGAGAGGATAGGACAATGAAGTGGAAGGAAAGATCGCGCGACGTCCGTGCCCGTTTGTTAGGGTACTGCTCCGGCATTCGCCTGGTGTTGATCGGAGAAACCACGGAAAACTACCGATCAGAGCAGCCGGCCGCTAGAATTCTCCTCCAGACAGCGACTGAATTCGACCTAGCTAAAAAGCTAGTGTCGCAAATCCTGCCGCCGTGGGGAGTGTAACCTAGGACCTGCCGGTAAGAGGCGCTGCAGTGACATCAGTTGATGCACTGAGCTACCGCTACCGGTCGTGGTGACTGGGTGATGGCGGTGAGACGCATCGGCGAGAGTCGGGGACGATGATGAGTGACGGTTGCGAATGATGTCGGTGGTGATTGGCGGCTGTTGTGAGTGGCGATCGTGATGAGTCAGCATGTTGGTGAATGGGCGACGATGGTGTGTTCACGACAGTTGTGGGTCGAAGGCAGTCACCAGACTGTGCCGGTCAGGCTCACGGTGACAATGACAGGTGGAAGGGAGCAATGATGCGAAAGCGGTGAAGGAATGAAACGACAGTCATGCAGATAGGCGTCTACAACTCTGTCGCAAACACTCCCAGCTGTGTAGCGGCACCCGAGTGGCGAGCCGGCCGCGAGTGCGTGCTTCGAAAGCCGTGCGTGGCGGGGTGCGTGCGCTCCATTTGTGTACGCGTGAAATCGCGCGTCGGGGCGGCGCCGCGGCGCAGCAATAACGGCGCCACGCAGCCACCTCTGAAAAACCCATACGACGTAATTATCCCGAACATTCGCGCAACATCTGTCGGCGTCGTTTGGGCGCCGCGTTGATGGAGTGCGAGCCGTAAAGCCCCGCCCCCTCCGCCCCTCGCATGCTCGCCCGTTCCGCTCCTGGCGTTGAGGGCAGCCGTGCGCGCCACGTAGTGCTGCCTGCTTTCGACGGCGGAACTGCTCCCCCTTCGTTTTTCTGAGCTGCCTTTCCAACCAGTGAGATTCGTGGTTTACACCTTAAATTTAGGTTGTTTTTTTTCGGGTATTTTCTAGATTTTTAGGGGCAAATTTTTTCGAGGTTATTGTTCGGCGTTTTCGTTGAGTTTTTTAGATGTTAATTATTTTCAAAATAAACAAAACCCAAAAATAGTGGCGTATTATTATTAAAGGTATGTTTATTCAAATATAACTTAACTCAAATGTAATTAATAGGTTGTATAGTCTCCTCCGCCCCCGCTGTTCAACTGTTTCTCTTCTTGCGACGAGCGCCTTGATTGATTGATTTTTTCGAGTTTCCTGGCGCGTCAACTGCTTTTGTCATTAGTCCCGTAAGTGTAGTTTTTTTCTCTGGAGATGACGGTGATCTTCCCCCGCTGGATGGCGAGATCCGGCGACGACCTACCGTCGGCTAGTGGGGTTTCCCCCTGACCAGGACTCTCCCACCAGCGGGGCACAGCCCCAGCCGGCACAAGGTCTAAGCCCCCGACCGGTCTCCCGGAATATGTGGTAGTGTAGTGCATGTTAGTGTAAGTTTGTGTGTAAGGGGAGAATATAGGACAAGGAAGAGGAAGGAAAGATCGCGCGCGGTCCGTGGCCCGTTTGGTAGAGTACTGTTCCGGTATTCGCCTGGTGTTGATCGGAGAAACCACGGAACACTACCGATCAGAGCAGCTGGCCCTTAGAATTTTCCCCAGACAGTGACTGCAATCGACCTGGGGCGGGGGCGGTGCCCCGCTGGTGGGAGTCTCGGTTAGGGGGAAACCCCACTAGGCGATGGTGGGTCGGCGCCGGATCTCGCCATCCAACGGGGGAAGATCACCGCGATCTCCCGAGGGAAAAAACATACACTACATTAACGGGACTAATAACCTTAGTAGTTGACGCGCTCGGAAACACGAAAAAATCAATCAAAATCAATCAAATAATAACGTTTTCTAATAAGTCACCTGGGAAAACTTCCATTAATTAATTCTTCAATTTCAACTTATGCATTCTTGTCAATGTTGTTCTGTTATCCTGAGTATCTAAGAGAATCTGGTTTGATGCGCCTGTCCCAGTTTCATTAGTTAAATCTCTCTCCTGATTGCAAGTACGATTGCTTTCGCCTTTCGCATTCGACGCCCTGATTCCCTATGCATCCCTGCATGTGTATGCCATCGTTTGTATTAACCACTCGATCGTCCGTCCTCCGCCCTTCACTGTTTTCACTCATCGCGCCTCATCCCCCCCCAGTCACACACCCACGAATTCGCGCGGGCTGCTAGTAGCGGGCGGTTAATGACCTCCAGGAAATCGATAATCTATTACAGATGTTCATTGGCCGCTCTAAGCCGATTCATGTGCGCCAGTAAATCGGATTGTCACGGGTCAGGACGCGGCGCGGGACGCAGCGGGGTCGTCCGCTGACCAGCCCTGTTTCTGCCCGCTACACTCGCCCTACACCTTCCCTGCACCCCAACCGCAGTTGTCCTACATCTGCCTTACACTCCGATGCACAACCGTTTCTCGCCCGTATCGCACTGGCCGGCTCTCGCCCATGCATCCGTCAGGCAATTCTTGCACCCGGAACAGGAGCTGCACTTAACGCACCCTTCACCCGACGCGCACCCGACGCGCACCCGACGCCCACCCGACGCGCACCCGACGCGCACCCGACGCGCACCCGACGCGCACCCGACGCGCACCCGACGCGCACCCGACGCGCACCCGACGCGCACCCGACGCCCACCCGACGCGCACCCGACGCGCACCCGACGCGCACCCGACGCGCACCCGACGCGCACCGACGCGCTCCCGACGCGCACCCGTCGCGCAACCGACGCGCACCCGACGCGCACCCGACGCCCACCCGACGCGCACCCGACGCGCACCCGACGCGCACCCGACGCGCACTCGACGCGCACCCGACGCGCACATGGTGCCTGCGGCCAAATGCGGTGCCAAATAAGTGTCTCGAGTGGGGACTAATAAATAGGTGGCGAAGAGATACGTAGTAGTGATTGTAGTAGAGATACGCAGTATGTAGAGTGAATACATAGTGGAAACAACAAAAATGTTCTAAGCGACAAAATCATATTTTTATCTATTTGGCATTTTGACAGTCCGACTTCGCCGGCCAGCTACCGCTTCAAATCGTTGGGAGAGAGTGTTATTACTAATTTTGCAACTAGTTACTCCTCACAAATGGACGTAGGTAGATTTAGTAATTCCGTGATTAAGTGGAGAGATTGGTTGGATTCGGAAAACGATATCTAAATTATTCAGAAGCATCACTCGTAAGTACATAGAGCATACTAATTGAACGCTTTTAACTTGAATGGAACCTACTACTTTGAATGATAAATTCATTATTAAATAACGCGAAAAGGCTGCATGATTTTCAATTCAACCAACACTAAGTACCACTTGGCGAAAACTAGTGTTCTCTCGAGAAGTCTAAAAAATTCAACGTTCGAATTGTTTGAAATAGCGGTCCCAAGTATTCCTGGCGAAAGTAATCTTTGGCCACAAAGAAGTCCCTCTCCCTTGCCTAGAAAGAAAGGGTGCATGGATCGAGCGGAGCGGAAACTTCTAGCTAAAATTACCGCCTTCATCCCCTCGCCTCGGTAGAGTCCCGCCTGAACTGCAGCTGCAGACTTAAAATTCCGCATAATTGTTCCTGTTTATTGGGTTTGACTCGCCCTTTTTTCTCCTGACGTCCGCCTCAAGGAATTCGTAATGTTTCCCCTTTAGAACAGGGAGAGAATTGGAGACGGGAATGGTGATGAAAGAAGTGGTGATGGAGTTATGCCTTTGTAAGAGGCAGGAAAAATATTGAGGTGGAGAGTCGCTCACAGAAAAGTGATGCAGAGAATGAATGCAGAGAAATGATTAAAAATAGACGTGATTATTTGGCCCTTTTCTAGTGTCGAGGAAGAAACGGAAAACACTAAACGTGTTTTATTACTTGTTGAGAAACACGGGTTTGGTGAAAGAAATTGAAATGGAGAAAGTTTGATGAAATATTTTCTTTGAATTTGAAAATGTAAAGTAAATGATTAGAGTAGAAACGCGATGAAAAGACACGCAATACATGTAAATTCTCAGGAGGAAAGACAAGACAATAAATGAAACCGAAATAATCACATAAAATAAAGCAGTTGTTTAGCTCTTGAGTAATGTTGGAAAAGGGCTGGTAAATCGTGAAATCGACATACGGAACACTTTCTAGCATTTGAGATCAGCATAGGCGAAAAATAGTGAACAATTGCAGAATACTGAAGGGTGAAATATAAAATATTCGAACATGACATTTTTAAGAGAGATGCTCATAATTGAATATTGAACTCAAAGAAGAATACAGGAAGTGACATGTAGCATACGAGAAGAAACTAGTGGTGCTACAACAGCACGTACTTTCTCTCACTTAGTAACGGTTACGTAACACTAATAGCGCAATTTCTGTCCATATTAACACACTCAGTCATTGCTTGGAAAAATCATTACTAGAAACAAGATTTCCATGCATCATCAAAAGTTAAAATATTCTTGCAAACACACACTAATAGCTATACGTGCACGCTGTAGGATCAAAATAGAGGAAATAATTTGCTACATATGGGAACAACATTTATCCACTTGATCGTTACCGTGGTCCAGCAATAAGAGTTTTCCAATCAAAAAAATCACAGTTTCCTCGCAGCATGACCATACTTTCTCCATCCCTAAATTCACAACGCATTTTATGCGCATGTTCACTACGCAGAGTCATTTTGACTGCTACATCGAACGTGACTAAAATATCATGTTTAAAAAAATAAAAGAATATAGAAACAATATTGAATGAATCATTTATTTTTTAAATATATTTCACAACACAAAAACTTAGAATATGTCATAGTAGTATATGGAAACTACTACAATTGCTGACAACGCGTTCAAAAGCTCACGTTGGAAACCAAATGCATATCCTCCCACTTAATCCAGAGCTAAATCACTATCATCTAAGTCTGACAAAATTTCTTTCTCAGCAACAACACTATCAACATCAGAAAAGTTATCTTCTTCTAATAATTACGAAAATTCTTCTGTATCTAAGAATCTAGACATTTTTGCACTGCCTTCAGAATATTACGATTTCACTGACACGGCGTCAAAATGACTCCCAGGGTGTAACATACGCAGCGTTATAAAAATACACATATAAAATTTGATTATTCTTTACAAGGATGCTTTTGCATCTAATGGCAGCACCGCAGGTTCGTCACCACCGGACTATTGCGTAACAATAAGCAACAAACATGTCATTTACGACGGGAGTCAAAATGACTCCTGGTGGTGAACCGACGGCAATACCGCTGTACGCGAAAAGCACTACGCGAGAAAGTAAAAATGTATAGGCTGTAATAGAAAGTGGGGACGAAGTGCGGGTCGTGGCGTGTGAATAGGGAGGAGACGCCCCGGCGATGACGCGAGTGTACGGCGCCGCCGCGAGATGTCGCAGTCACCGCACGCGGAGCACGTGCCGCCGCCGCCGAGTTTTAATTAGACGGCGCCCCCCGGCGGGCAGGCGGGGACCGTACACAGGGCCATGGCGGGGATCCACGAACACCTATACACCGGTTCGTGGTGGAGATCCATAGAGCGATCCATGGCGGGGACACGAGAAAGGAATACCTGGTGGGGACAACTGGCGGGGACAACTGGCGGGGACATCCGGCGGGGACAACTGGCGGGGACATCCGGCGGGGACAACTGGCGGGGACAACTGGCGGGGACAACTGGCGGGGACAACTGGCGGGGACAACCGGCGGGGACAACCGGCGGGGACATCCGGCGGGGACATCCGGCGGGGACATCCGGCGGGGACAATAGGCGAGGTAATTGGCAATGAAAGAGGCTCCGGGAATAAGAGGCAATCGTGGGGACAACTGGTGAGGACGAAGACTCCAGAGATAACTGGCGGGAACCACTGACCGGGCTAACTGGTAGGGACAGCTGGTGGGAAAAACTGGCGAGGTCAGCTGGCAAAGATACATGATGGGTTCAAAAGAGGGGACATAAGACCAATTCGTGTGGAGTGGTACTTTAGAAACACAAGGCGTAGCAACACGGATCATTTGACCAAGATATTTGGCAGAGGCGTGGTTGAGCCACTAGGTAAGAACTAGTGGTGGGAACACTTGGCGGGGAGAATTGCGGGCGCTTTGCACGCGAAGACAGGGCGGAGACACACGAACAGAATATTCTGCGAGTGAAAAGGCGGAGACCCATGGAGGAAGGCCCCGACTCAAAAACGTGGCGGGGAACGAGGAGAGTCGCAGCGAAGGGTGCATGGAGGGGACGCTGGTGGAGCCCTCGGGGCAGGGCGGGGCGGAGTGGGGCGAGGAGGGGAGCGCGGCGATAAGGGAGCTGGCCGGCGAGCTTGTTTATGCAGGGATAAATCGCGCTGAGCTTAAGCGCCCCCCCCCGTGCCCCAGGCGAGGACGGTATACGCGGCAGAAGGGAGATGTCCCCCACTCCCTTTCCGTCCCCGCCCTCCCCCGACCCTGCCCTTCTGCCTCCCAGACTCGACTCCACACAGCACACTGCGGAACTGCGCCGATCCAAGAGGACCAAACTACGCTTAATGGAAATAATTGCATCTACCCAATAAGGCACCCTCGCGGGGTAGCTCATTTCCATGACGCGACCTTGGATTTGATTCCCGGTCGGCCAAGATTATAATGCGCGTTTTCCTTGCAATGTCTCAGCAAATGTTGCTGTTCGATGACGGGAAAACTCACTTCTCAGGCTGATAAGACTAGAATACGGATAAGGGATATTTTCGTGCTAACCACACGTATCCCCTATGACCCGTACGCGGGCTGTCGCGCCAAGTACTGGCAGACTCAATAAAGCAAATGGCGAATTGAAATGCATGTTTGTTTATAACTTCTTATTCTATTTATATTTTTCAATTTATTTAGGCTGTTTTAAGAGTGAATTAGAAAGTCCCACACTGCCAAAAAGGCTAGGACTTTGTGATTATTCTTAATCCTTGTGCATAGGTTAATAACGAATTTCAGAAGATAATTTTTGGCAGAAATGAGGGGAATTTTCTCATAAAAAAGTTCTTAAGTAATTGGATGTAATATCCTACTAATTTCTCTTCTTCAGTTATAATTCCAGTTAAATAGGCTGACTGTTCTTAACTGTAAATTTAGTATATGGATGTCGATGACTTTTATGGGTTGATCTACCCGTACGCGGGCTGTCTATGCGCCAAGTACTGGCAGACTCAATAAAGCAAATGGCGAATTGAAATGCATGTTTGTTTATAACTTCTTATTCTATTTATATTTTTCAATTTATTTAGGCTGTTTTAAGAGTGAATTAGAAAGTCCCACACTGCCAAAAAGGCTAGGACTTTGTGATTATTCTTAATCCTTGTGCATAGGTTAATAACGAATTTCAGAAGATAATTTTTGGCAGAAATGAGGGGAATTTTCTCATAAAAAAGTTCTTAAGTAATTGGATGTAATATCCTACTAATTTCTCTTCTTCAGTTATAATTCCAGTTAAATAGGCTGACTGTTCTTAACTGTAAATTTAGTATATGGATGTCGATGACTTTTATGGGTTGATCTACTCCATATGTATACTTTGGGATGTTTTAAGACTATATTTTTGCTCTATATTAACGGTCATATTCCAAATGACAAAACAGCATATGTGACACTAAAATGCCACTATGATTTTTTTGAATCTTTTACTTCACTTCGAAAAACAATTAATCAAATATTCGTTGCAATGGCTCATATGTAAATTTCTGGTTCTTAATACGTTGCGCTTAGCCCGTCATGACTACTAAATTTAAAACCACGTAATGCTCGTAAAACTGAATTGTCTTGTCTACGAACGATCTTATCCAAAACACTTTAAAACGAATATTTTTTTTATGTCCAACTTATTCACTGAATCTTTGATCGTACTTTATTACTGTTGAAGTAAATTCTTATTGCATTGCCATTGTTTCTTATGCGGTCGCATCATTGCATATTGCAGGCAACACTGTGACAAATATTTCTTTTGAGTAGTATCTTTTTGTGCTACAAATTTGATAAATTCACAATGATATCGTGCAATTTCATATTAAGACTGTTCTATTACGAAGACAGAGGTCACATAGGTCTTCAGTTTCAGAGAGATCACCAGTACATCGAAAGAAAACAGACGTTCAGAGTCTCAGAGTCTGATAGATGATACGATGTCATTTACAAGTTAAGCGACAATATTCTCTCCTAGAAATAACGTTTCGTCAGTGTTAGTAACTTGTAATATGACTGATAGAAAAGCTTCCATTTGTTTCTAATGGATTTCCAAGAAATCACAACAGAACTACATTCGACTTCCACTGCCTTAAATCGCGTTTTTTGTTTAACTTAAAATTTGTTTGTAAAAGTATGCGCCAAACAAAAAATACACCTAAAATGTATGCATTAAGAGAGATTTCTTCTCAATTACAAATTGCACCAAAAACATACGGAAACATATCGAAACAAACCATTTTAAGCCTAGAAATAACATAAGCAAATATGATAAAATCTGTCTGCTTCTCCTGACGATTAGATAACTTTTTGTTAATAATTTTAAAATTGACCAAATGATATACTGTAATATATTTTGATTTTCTGTAACATTTCAATCCTTTACTGAAATTATCGTCGAGTATACGCCGTACGGTATATATTACATAAAAACAAATAGCATAAATTATTAATGCTAGTTGTTTTGTTACGATGACATATGTTAAATATAACAAATTCTTTCTCGATTTCCGTCCAAATATATCGTTTTATTCATTAAGTAAAAATTATTCGACTTATTTGATATGAAGTATCAATACGTTGTTCTTCAGTTCCATTAGTTCTTTCTATCAATATAAATAGTACCTGTTTTGAAGAAAAATCAGGAACTTAAAAGATTGGAATTTTCTATCTTTTTATTTAATGCGGTTATATCTTTTTTTCATTCTTATACGATTCTTGTAAACTGCTGCCAAAAAATGTACGGGTCCTTTACAACAGGAGATGAGAATGTCCGTGCGGTATAAGGTTATCAATTTTTGTAACTTTTCCAATGCTTATTAATATGCATTTGATGGAATTATTTAATTAATTAAAAATTAAAGAGTTAATAATTTAACAAAATAATTACAAACAATTATTACTCGTTCTTTACTCTTTTCGATTATAATGGATGGATTAAGTATTATATATCACTACTAGGAAGGTGATAATGACTCAGTTCTTGAATGTTTAAAGCTCATGTTTGAGAAATAAGAAATTATTTCGATGTGCCCTTCTGAAATTTTACTGAAGTTTTTTAAGAAGTTGTAAGAATTGAAGAAATGGGCCTCACGTGTTCTTTTTACATTATGCGGACGAACGTTTTACGTAGATAAAAACACCTTCAAAACGTGGGGACCTAAAAAAGGTAATTTACCAATTGAAAGCATAATTTGTCCATTATAAATTCTACGGTAATAATTTAAAATTGGACCGGAATAAGGGTCCCGGTCCTAGCAAACGTTTGACAATCAATGACTAATTCGGCTAATAATTTCACGTGATGCACGTTTTGTTGCCATTTCATCTAACAAATACATTATTGAGACATCCGTTTTAAAGTTGTAAATATCAATGTTGAATGCCTTGAGTTTCCATTTATAAAACTACATTGCGCTGCAATTGGGAGTACATATACACTGCGATAACCAGCAGCCTTTTATTGGCATCATTTAACAATTATTTCGATGAAATTTAATAGTGGAATCGCTTTAGTCACAAGTGCTCTCCCATCCTTCCACAAGTGCTTTTCCCGTTCACCTAGACTCCAATATTTGAGGCGCGTTTGGGATCAGAAAATATGTAGCCACACAACAAACATTGAGATACATTTTTGATTTCTGTAGAAGTTGATAAAATCACTGGCAAACTAATGCAATACTCTAATGCAAGCATTATCTTTTAATACAAAAAAATGTTATTTTGTGTTGATCACTTGACTTAAAGAATACTTTCATCTTTCAATTTCTTCTTCTGTAAAAGTCACTATTGTCTAATCCCCAGTGTCTCATTTCTCCACGACACCCGCTTTTCAGCTAGGAATTCAGTCGTCTGGAGGAGAATTCTAGCGGCCGGCTGCTCTGATCGGTAGTTTTCTGTGGTTTTTCCGATCAACACAAGGCGAATGCCGGAGCAGTACCCTAACTAACGGGCCACGGACGCGCGCGATCTGTCCTTCCTCTTCCGTGTCCTATCATCTCCCCTTACACACACACTTACACTAACATGCACTACACTACCACATATTCCGGGAGACCGGTCGGGAGCTTAGAACTTGTCCCGGCTTGGGCGGTGCCCCGCTGGTGGGAGAGTCCTGGTTAGGGGGTAACTCCACTAGCCGACGGCAGGTCGGCGCCGGATATCGCCATCCAGCGGGGGAAGATCACCGCCAACTCCCGAGAAAAAACATGCAATACACTAACGGGACCATTGACCAAAGCAGCTGACGCGCCCGGAAACATGAAAAAATCAATCAATCATTTCTCTGTCTTGTAGCGCCAATTTGAGATAATTTTAGCCCCTTCGGAAACGAAGGTGGTACCACTGTGCGCCTTCGTCGTTGTATCGCGTCCCCACCACCTGCTCTCGTCACGTGCGAGAAGCGTGGAGGGGAGGGGAGGGGAAGCAGGGACGGGTGTGGGGGTGGGGGCGTGGCCGGGGCAAGACTTTTCACAGGAAATATATTCGCACGACGCTTATCGTTGCCGATTCGGCTTCTCGCGTTTACAGCTCCCCCGTCCCACCTCGCGGGCCTCCGCGTCCCAGACTGGCACACGTGACCGCACGCGGCGGTCAGACTGACCGTGCGTTGCTCGGAGGCTGCCAGCGCGAACACAGCCTCCTTAAAGAGAGCAGCGCATCGATTAAGGAGCTGCCGTGTAATTGGGAAAGCACAGTTGCGGAAGAGTCAAAGTCTTACATTCAATTACATAAGCAATATATAATTAATGCAACCTTTTTTTGATTGATTTTTTCATGTTTCCGGGCGCGTCAACTGCTCTGTCATTAGTCCCGTTAGTGTAGTGCATGTTTTTTCCTCGGGAGATGGCAGTGATCTTCCCCCGCTGGATGGCGAGATCCGACGCCGACCTACCGTCGGCTAGTGGGGTTTCCCCCTGACCAGGACTCTCCCACCAGCGGGGCACCGCCCCAGCCGGGTAAAGCTCTAGCTTCCGACCGGTCTCCCGGGATATGTGGTAGTGTAGTGCATGTTAGTGTAAGTGTGTGTGTGTGAGGGGAGAGGATAGGACAAGGAATGGGAAGGACAGATCGCGCGCGGTCCGTGGCCCGTTTGATAGGGTTCTGCTCCGGCATTCGCCTGGTGTTGAGCGGAGAAACCACGGAAAACTACCGATCAGAGCAGCCGGCCCTAGAATTCTCCTCCAGATAGCGACTGAATTCGACCTAGTTGGAAAGCTAGTGTCGAAACTTCTACCGCCAATCAGGATCGAGCCTAATGACCTACGGTTTTGATTGAGTTTTTTCATGTTTCTGCGGGCGTGTCATCACTGCTCTGTTCTGCACTGAGCTACCGTGCCCTGTTTTTTGATGCCTCAATATGTGCAATATCTTCCCCCGCTGGATGGCGAGATCCGACGCCGACCTACCGTCGGCTAGTGGGGTTTCCCCCTACCAGGACTCTCCCACCAGCGGGGCACCGCCCCAGCCGGGTAAAGCTCTAGCTTCCGACCGGTCTCCCGGGATATGTGGTAGTGTAGTGCATGTTAGTGTAAGTGTGTGTGTAAGGGGAGAGGATAGGACAAGGAATGGGAAGGACAGATCGCGCGCGGTCCGTGGCCCGTTTGATAGGGTTCTGCTCCGGCATTCGCCTGGTGTTGAGCGGAGAAACCACGGAAAACTACCGATCAGAGCAGCCGCTAGAATTCTCCTCCAGATAGCGACTGAATTCGACCTAGTTGAAAGCTAGTGTCGAAACTTCTACCGCCGTCAGGACTCGAACCTAGGACCTCCCGGTCAGAGGCGCTGCAGTGACATCAGTTGATGCACTGAGCTACCGCTTCGGTAATAATGCAATATTAATATGCAATATATGTATATTACTGAAGAAAATCTTAATCATATTTATTGAGTGCCCAATCTATAAAAGCTTGGAGTATCGTATCACAATGCTTTATTATCATTTCCCATTGTTTGATTAATCTAAACTCTGAAAGATCTAAAACTCTGGATTATTTTTTCATCAATTCTGAAATTACGGTCATTCATTTTAGATTAATAGTTCTAGTTAAATTCCATAAGCACTGATAAATGCCCGTATTATAGCTGTAACGTTTCAAGCCTCACTTGATACAGCTAGTTTTGTATGTATTTGTGAGTTACGTTGTCTCAATTATTTTGTATTTTAGGTCATTGTATCATTTTGTTATTGTGTTACTGTATTATTTGAATTGGTTGTGTTATTTAAATTATATCTTACGCTATCTGTTTCATCAGACGTTGTTTGTAAGCTATTTATAAGAAGTTATTTGCGCCGTGAATATTCTACGCATTTTGTGATAGGTTAATTATGTAAACAAATTACTAATAAAATTGAATAGAATTGAATTATTATGCATCCTCCTATAACGGTCGTTGTAATACATGTATTTAACGTAAGTAATTTAATAAGGTTTTTGTTTCAAAACACTATATAATTTTATTATATCGACATTGCTTTTTAAATTAAATTTCACAGTTTCACAAAGTTAATCATATTTTAAAAATTTATACGTAATATTTTAATATTTTTTATGAGTAAAGCATAAAAGTACAAAGTGTGCCTAAATATTAATTGTAATGTTTAGATACAAATTTATACCCATTTTTTAACTTTTTAAGTACTTTTTCCTCTGGAGGTGGCCATTTTTCAATTTACCATTTTACTTAATTGGTGGTGATCTACGTCTTTAGTACACATATTTAAAAGTTTAATTGGATCATATAATTATTTTCTTTTTATATGCATACTTATATACATATATTCATATATACATTATATTACTATTTAAAATTACTAAAGTTACAAAAGTTTTAAAATATATATTCTGTTTTCTACCTTATCTCAGGCTAATGTTTTTTCCGAATTCATGCGAGACCAGAATTGAAAGTATAGTAATCAGTGAATAATTGCAAAGAACAATGCTCTTTGCTTCAAACACAAATATATGTTTGGAGTTTTCCGTTCTGCTTTGTTGCCACAAGATTATTAGAATGAAAATTGTCAATGAATTTTGTGATCTTCATTTGCTGACCCACCACATTTCATTCCAGTCGAAATCAATTTTGCAGTCGAATGGACTTTGAGATTGCAACGCCACGACCTCATGGCTTCATCCAACGTTATTTTTGTTGAATTGTGGAAATGGAAATACAATGCAACGTTGAAATGTTGACAGTTGAATGAGTTGGTTTGTTAGAATATGTCCTAAAAAAGGATTGAAACGTAACTTTCTACATTCCGAGGAGGAATATGCCCCAATTGTTTTAATGTGGATCATTATTTGTCCTATATTTTTAAAGACTGACAAAAGTCTTGAGATGCTGCACCCAAGTAGAGAGAAAGTGTTGTTCAGTTTGTCTTTAAGGAATTCTATTACTCTTGGAAAATAGAAGAGCTACCTAGAACACTACAAAGAACGGTTACGAATAACATTTGAAACGTTTTCATCGACCCAATTTAGTAAGAGAGAGGGTCTTATATTTTAAATACAACTTTTAATTTGTAAGTGCAAAGAAGTTCTAATAATGTTATCTTCTAAATACAAAAAGATGTAGCCACTTAATTATTGAATATTAGGCCACAATCAATGGCATCAGCACGGAAGCATCATGGCGGTATAGGAGGAACTTCATAATAATGGGGTATATATTGAAACTGTCGACACGCCATACACAAATGATGATGGATGAGATCAAAATGCCCCACCATCGAAGGAATAATAATGAAGTGTAGCAGATAGTACACAATTTCATTTCAGCAGTTATTCGTGATATAAAAACAACGTAGCAGAGTACATCCACTCCGAGTTCCGTATAGTACAAATATACTCGTCGAGTGAGAGTTCAGCATTAAATTATTTTCTTCGATAGACTAAATATCTTCTTTTTTGAGAAATTGTTTATGGGTTATATTTGGTAATATTTAATATAGAAGATATGAAGGTGTTGGAAATATTTGTAATTGTGCTGTATCTGCAATATGTTATTGTTTTTTTCACAACTGCATCGCAACAAGATATAGTTAACAATGTATTAATTATGTTGAATGAAAGTGAAGGAAAGTCACTGCAAGGTGAAATCAAGAATAACATTACAAAAGAAGGAAAAATAACAAATGAGAAGGTATTCTTCTCCGATGGCACCACGATTGTGAGATACGATTTAAATACTCTACCATCACTTCAGAGACAATGGTGTATCAAAGGTGTGATGTCGATTAATCACCATCAAGCACTACTTTACACGGTGAAAATTCTCTTCCAGTTAAAATGTAAAGATTTCTCAATAAACCCCCAATTCGAAAACGTCTTCAAGACTGTCTCAGGAGGATACATTGCCGTTTTTGTAAATCCCTTTTGTGTAGGATACTCATTGGCCTCCAACGTCAGCATTTTGTACCCTCAAGATAAAGAGGAGTTGAGCGACCTCTTCTCTGGTGTTCCTTCTGTTCAGCGTAGAGTATTGTGGACGGTGTCTTTATCCACCTGGCTGACAACTGCTGCAAGTGTCTTAGCGTTTACAGCAGCAGCGATCATTGGATACAGACTTGACCTGCCTGTCGCAGTTTTCGAAGTCGTTTTCACCCTTATAACAGGCGCCTTCAACAACCGGCAGGGACGCCTCTTGATTTGGCTGAGCATCTTCAGCTTCGTCTTCAGGAACTTCATTGGTGGATCTCTCTCGGGGTTTCTTGTGCATCGTGGACACGTAAGGGATTTGGACTATCTGGTGGAAATCGATGCAACAGTCCAGAATATTCTTCCTGTTGACGTTATAATTGATTCAGTGTTCGAATCATTAGAAGACGTATACTCATCGTCCGTTAAGAAACCCCCAATAAAAGAAAAAGAAGAAGCACTTTTTGAAAACGTGGCATTTCTTGTCAATGAACATGTCTTAACCAAAGTAAAGCATCTTTATTACAAGATAACCAATAACTCACGCTGTGATCCATGCATATTCAGCCCTTGTTTTGTGTCTTTTCCCATCAAGAAGAACTGGGTTTATGCAGAACACTTCAATATTTTGATTAGGAGAATGATAGAAGTTGGATTGTGTCAAAAACAAAAAGAAGAAACCTGTAGAACACTGTTAGTACCACTTAAAATATCTTATTTGTGTTCTCCTCTTGCATCAATCGTTAAGAAAGCAAAACCTCTAGGATTTAACATCCTTAAAGAAGGTTTCTATGTATGGGGAACTGGTATCTCGTGCAGTTTTTTGTTTTTCTTAATTGAGAACAGGTCGCAAATTGGTCATATTGCTTTATTTGTTTGGCGTATAATTGTGTTATTGATGTTGATAATTCGTAAAATAATTATCAACTTTTCAATTACTATAGGATATCGTAATTCAAAAGATTTTTATCGACAGACTTAATCAAGTTTTTACCAAACCAAACTTCCTGATTTGTAAATTTGTAATTTAAATTTTTTTTCATTTAATCGTTGTCTTATTTAATTTGATTATTTTGCTGAAAAAACGTACCCAAATTAATGCATGGCTATGTTAAGTAGTACAGTGTTTAGGCATGATTGTGACAGATTTCACGAAACATAAGTTCTGTGAAGTGCTTTTGGATTTCTTCCTAAACACAAAAAAACAACAAATAAACGAAAATACATTGTTCCTGAAATATTTAATGTTGCTAATGTGTAATGTCACGAGCCTCTACACACATCAGTGGGTGTACTTGCGTACTACGACACATGCGTAAAAATAGCATACTCTGCTGTACACATATCCATGGTGCGTCATTCCGGACGTAGTTAACAAATTATGCGACGTATTTTTTAATTTTTTATTTTATGGCGCTTTATAAACAACTAAGGTCATTAGCGATCACTATTATTTTGTTATCAATGATATATATGTGACTATTCGGTGCAGTCAGATGTCCAAATGATTTCTTTTGTGAGAAACACTTCGTTTCTGCAAAGCTGCTTGTCTATTTGTGCCTCAAAAAGTAGAGTTTTTTTACGTTTTGTTCCGAAAAAATAAGTAGATATTAGCAGGATATTTTGAAAACCTACCTACGGGTATTCTAATCACATTAATAAATTGAACTACTTAGCATCATTCATCCAAATTGGCTGCAAATGAACTTGGCTGGCTGGGTGAAGTCGCGTCGAATGCTGTCATGACGAGGTTTCAACCATCTTGTCGAAAACGTCGGCATGACGACAACCGTAGTCTTCCTCAGATCAGACTTGAAACTTTCTCTGAAATTATACATGAAAAAAGAATAATATTGTTTTCATAACAGTCCCTAATATTTTGGTCTATATTAAAATATTAAAACTCAAAAATCTACTAATAGTTTATTTTTAAAACTGAAAAACTGTTTGAAAATTTAAAAACACATTTTCAAACAAAGTAAATGACTATAACATTTTCGACATGCATTCACTTTGATATTATCGTCTTGTATATTATTTCAGTTGTATACATATCTTTTGTAGCTCTCCCACACAATCAATCTTTATAAGTGAGGTCTCTAAAGAAAGAAAATTTCACGAAGACGTGACTAATTGCACTTATCGGCAGCATTTTTTAAAAATCTATATCGTTAAATAACTCCTCAATGAAATGTTCTAGGGTCGTAAAAACTAAACTTTTGAGGTCAAAGATCTCAAATAAACGTTCCTCAAATCGCAAAATTCAGAATGAGACCTTCGATAACATTCTATTACATTTTTGCTGGCTCGACACTTCTCGATTCTACCTCACCTGTTCAGAGCCTGTAGAATATGCAACTGTATGTGAAATTAAACTAAGTACCTGATATTCTACGCCACTGAATTACACGGGTGTACCTCTCTGCTCAGTAAAAACTTAAATAATAGTTTGTATTGACAAAGGTGTATTGTATTGTAATAATTACAAGGACACACATAAAACAAGTGACAGAGGATACGAGGGTCTTATATAAAGACGGTAAAAATACATATTACAGGTTTAATATGGAAATGGAAAAATAGGGCAGAAAGTGGAGTTTCACATACAGGAGTTCTTGCACGGGTACGTAAGTTTTAAATTTCCGGAAAATAACTTTAAGAAAAACACGTTTGAACATGTCAATACGAGGTTCTAATATCAGATTGTTATTTTCTTCGTATCAAACCTTGAACAAATTCTAAAACGTCCTAAAGTCATGACTGGGTAAATCACGTACAAAAGGCGCCTGCAGGCCTTGGAGCTTCAACCCCGCTTCCGCTCTTACGTCTGAAAAGCCTCTCCGGTAGATAAGACGCAGCATGAAACGATGTGAAGAATTCTCCAACATTCGAAAATGAAGTCTCCGCAGACAGGAATTGCGTACTGGGAGGGCAACACCCCGGAAAAAACGCCGGTGCTTCACTTCCAAGAGGGCGACAGCCGGAGAGGGTGTGGTGTGGGCGAGGCGGGGCGGATTGGAGCGAGGGGGGCGTGAAAAAGAACGTGGCGGGGAGGGGAGTGGGGCAAGGCGGGTCCGGGTGGGGTGAGACGGGATCGGGCGGGGCGGGGCAGGAAGAGGTGAGGCGGAGTGGGGAACTTAGGAGGGGGCGAGACTGAGTGTGGTGGATGGCGGGGCGGGGTGAGGCAAAGCGACGCGAGGTGGGGCGAAGCGGGGACGGGCGGGGCGAGGCAGAGCGGGGAGTGGCGGAGCGGGGAGAGGCGGAGCGGGGAGAGGCCGCAGGCAGGGAGGAGCAGGCGGAGGGGAGAGGCGGAGCGGGGAGAGGCGGGCAGGGAGAGGCGGAGCGGGGAGAGGAGGCGGGCGGGGAGAGGCGGAGCGAAGGGAGAGGGCGGAGCCGAAGCGGAGCGGGGGAGGGAGGCGGGGAGAGGCGGGCAGGAGAGGCGGAGCGGGGAGAGGCGGAGCGGGGGAGAGCGGAGCGGGGAGGGCGGAGCGGGGGTGGCGGGCGGGGAGTGGCAGGCAGGAGAGACAGGCGAGGGAGTGGCGGAGCGGGGAGGGGGGCGGAGCGGGGAGAGGCGGAGCGGGGAGAGGCGGAGCGGGATGAGGCGGAGCGAGGTGAGGGGGAGCGGGGAGGGGCGTGGCTGGAATAGACGTGGTGGAGAGAGCTGTGGCAGGGAAATCTTGGGTGACTGCCTGCGCGTTTTGGGCAGGGCGGATGCGCGACGCAAGGGGCGGATGCAAATGGCCCCCCTCCCATCACCACTGCATCTCACCCGCCGACACTTTTCGCAACCGCCCACTCGCTCCACTGCGCCCGACCGCTGCGTTTCTGCATTGCATCAGTACCCCCCCCCCGCATCCGCTCATCACACACATTGACAGTCGAGTCTCTCTCTTCCCGCCTCTGACTCGCCCATATCTCATTCTCTCCCTCTCTCCCCGTCTTCTTTTCTCTCCCGGACTCTCTTTCTCACCTTCTACATCCCTCTACCTCTCTCTTACCGTCTCTCTCATTATCTCTCTCTTACCGTTTTTCTCACCATCTCTCTCACCGTCTCTCTCTTTCACAGTCTTTCTTTCATCATCCCTCTCCCATAGTCACTCTCTCACCATCTCTTTCTCTCGTCTCTATTTCACCGCCTATCTCTCTCTCATCGTCTCTCACCGTCTCCTCCCCCCAACATATTTCCCTGTCATGCTGTCCCTCTCTCCCCATCTCTCTCTTTTTTTTTCCTCTTTCTCTCACAGCCCTTTTCACCTAATCCCTTACCGCAACTGTTTCCCGCACCACATCCAAAAGTTTCTCTACACCTTAACGTATCCAGATCTCTCATTCACTATACATCATTGTCCCAATGCCTTCCAATACATCCCTGACCTCATCCTGAGACGAGAGGAACCTAACATTTTCGCTCGATTTCTGCCAACGACTATTCCACACTGCTTACCCAAAGGATTATTTCCGTAGCTCTTCACTTGCTTCTCGTCCCCACCTAGCTAGTGACTATTCCTTCGCTGACTCATTCCGCTTCACCACGGATTGTGCCGTCTCCTTCCGCCAATCCCCCCTCCTTGTGTTCTTCTCCTCCCGCCAAATTCTGACTGCTCCTTATTCACGACGCTTTCCACACCTGTTCCGTCGCTCTGCCTTCTTCCCCTCCCGCCTATCTGACCGCCCTTCACGCCGCTTTCCGCGTCCGTCGCGTTGCTCTGCCTTCTTCGCCACTCTCTCATCTGACCGCTCTTAATTCACGCCGCTATCCGCGCCTGTCCCATCGCTCTACTTTCTCCCCCTCTCGCCTATGTGACTGCTCTTACTTCACGTCACTTTTTTACGTGCCCTTTCCGTTGTTCTCCTCTCGCCCATCTGACCGGTCATAATTCACGTCGCTTTCCGCGCCCGACCCGTCGCTCTGCCTTCTACTCCTGTCGCCCGTCAGACCGCTCTTTCTTCGCGCCATTTTCCACGCCTTCTCCCACCTTCCTCTGCCTTCTTTCCCTCTCACGCTCTAACCGCTCTCACTTCACGTCACTTTCCGCGTTCATCCCGTCGCTCTGCCTTCTTCCCCTCTCGCCCATCTGACCGCTCTTACTTCACGCCGCTTTCCGCGCCCGTCCCATCGCCCGTTCAGCTCTAGCCCCGTCGCTCTGCCTTTCCCTTCAGTCCTCGCCCCGCCCGCATCCCTCGACCGCAGCGAATACCAGAGCAGGTGGCTCTGCTGACAGGGCTCACCCGAAGCCACGAGCGACGGGCAGACGGAGGGAAGGGAAGCGGCGATCGCCCTGAAGAATCAGCCCCGACGCCAGAAAAGAAGCACGAGGAAAAACAAGACCGCAGACGAAAAACGTCACGGAGTTTTGCATCACAAAGCGTGCGAATCAGATCATAACCGTACTTACTGGGGCTTTAAGGGAACTTGTGCAAAGAGTATTCTTTTGTGTGGGGAGAGCGGCGGTGGCGGCGACGGAGGCGACGGAGGCGGAGCTGGCGCCGTACGAATTTGCCGAGTGCCCAGCCATCAAAGTCTCGGGGCACAGCAAATGGCGATGTCCTTGCTCAAAGAGGTCAGTGATGACAGGGCAAATTAAGAAATTCAGACGGAGCAGCGATGAGACAGCAAATTACGGTTGTACCAAAAATGAAATACGTCTATTGTACTATATCTTTCTGAATCCAAAACCTTTCGAGGTGGAATTATGATGAGAGAAAATAATTAAATGACTGCGTCTAAAACTTATTCAGTATATTACATTTGAAGATGTCTCGGAGAAAGGTGTCGGAATACATCCCTTCTTTACTAGAAAGATTGATAAATCAGTTTATGCCTTTCGAACATGGACAGTTTGGAAAAAGTAATACAGTTAAAAAATCTGATAAAGCTACCTACGAGCTAAGTTAATTACATATACCACTGGGAATAAATTTCAGATATAGAAAGAATTTCTACGGGAGAATATTGAACGGCATAAAAAATGAAAAGGAAGAAATACATGTTGAAATCACAACTTCTATACGCAAATGACATACCTACAAATCAAGTAATGTAAACGTGACAGCAAGACGCACAGTGGTAGCACAGCACGTGCTCACAGAGAAGAGACTTCGGTAAAACGGTGACGTGACAAAATGACGACCAAGAGGTGTGGGGGTGGGGGAGAAGGGGTTGAGGCGACGTGAGGCGAAGGAACTCGGGCCCCGAAGTCCTCCCACGCCGGCGCCGGTCGCACTTCAAATGCCTCGTTTGAATATTCAAACAGGCGAGCGACGCCTGGCCTTGCACCCCCCTCCCCAGCCCTCAACCCACCCCGCCGCCCACGCCCTGGCTCTCGACCTCGCTGGTGACTCGGCGAGGTCGTGTCCTCGCCCGAAGATCCTAACGTGCAAACGTCGCCCTACCCCTCCCAACGCTCCATCCCTAAACGCTACACTGCCTTTCGCCCTACCCCCAAAAGCTCTGCCGGCTGCAACGAATCACGACAAATACTATTGGCACTGCAGAGTTCAAAACGGTTGGTCATGGGGATGGAGTACTGACAGTGACTGATTTTCGACACTAATTATATTGCTGGCTGCATTCTGTTTCTCTCTGGAAAATAATTCTAGTGTCCGGTTGATCTAATTTTTGATCAATTCCTGGTTTGATTGATTATTAATAGTTGCGAGCGCGTCAACTGCTAAGGTCATTATTTCCGTAAATGTAGTGCATGTTTTTGCTAAGGAAGTGCCACTGGTCTTGTCTCACTGAATGGTGAGATGAAGTGTCTACCTGCCGTCGGCAAGCGAATTCCCAACCAGGTCTCTCCCCCCAACGGGCCACCACCCTAGCTAGGACAAGCTCTAAGCTCCAGACCGGTCTCCTGGCATATGTGGTGGTCTAGTGCATGTTAGTGTAACTGTGTGTAAGGGGTGAGGATATGTCAAGGAATGGGAAGAAAAGATCGCGCGCGGTTTGTGGCCCGTTTGTTAGAGCACTGACCCGGCATTAACCTAATAATGTTCGTAAAAGCCACGGAACAGAGCAGCCTGTCGCTAGAATTCTCCTCCAGATAGCGACAGAGCTCGATCTAACTCTCTGGCTAGTGTCGAAAATCCACACAATCGGAACTCAAACCTCAGGACCCGGAATGAAGCATCGGAACTCGAACCTCAGAACCTCCTAGTCATTGGAACTACAGTGACATGAGTTGATGCCTAGAGTTCAAGTGCTTGAAAATGCAGTAGTAGTACCTTAACCAACGGGCCACGGAGTGCGTGTGATCATTCCTTTCCCAGTCTCTCCTCTTCCTTTTCCCTTGAACTCACAATTACATGGACTATACTGCTACAATTGGAAGACCAGTCGTGATCTGAGAGTTTGTCCCGGCTGGCGCGGTATACCTATATGGAGAAGGAAATCTCGTGCGAAACGACGTGAAGTTGGGTTCCAGATATCATTCTTAGAGGAGAAGGTATCCTCTTCAGCATAACAATCATTACATTTAAGAGTATTTAATGAGTAATATGAATATTAAAATCGGGTCACCGAACGTCCAGAGCCTAGCAACGATGGTAGGGGAGGTGGATCGGCCTCGGCTAGGAAAAGCGGGGACGTTAGGGATAGAGAAGGGGAAGTGAGTGCAGTAAAGAGAAAAGTCGTCCTCATTTCCTTCTGACGTCTGCCGGAAAGAGGTGTCTGGAGTTCACGCAGTTTCGCGTTACAAGTAGTGAATTTGGAGGTACTACGGACGTGCGAAGACTGAAAGGCTCTATTAGAGGTTATCTTAGAATTACATTTATCCCTATCTTGGAATAAATTCTGGAGTCTTGCGTTCATACTAACAGACACAAAAGTAAACATTTACACTAAAAAATAGTAATGGATTCATGTGTTCTCCCTGTTCGCACCTATGACTTGGTCATTAACAAATTCTCAAATATCAAGATTACAGAGAAATCAAAGGAAAATGGGAAGAAAAATCTTGTAAATTAACCTCAGAGACAGAAATCGAAATGAGGTCATACGGAAGAGGAGTGGGATACTGGATGCAGCTACTCAAGCAGCAAGATTAAAGTGGAGATAGTGCGACCCACCATGAGGCAACAACCACAACGCTAAGCTCACGCAACAAGAGCATGGGACCCAGAGCGGGCTGACGAAATGCAGGTAGACAGCGCACAAGATGGAGGGATGTATTTAAGAACGAGCTTGGAAACTCGTGATGAAGGGACACGAAAAACAGAGAAAAGTGGAAGTCATCTACCGAAAAGTTTATGACAAAGAGAAAAATAATGTAATTTGTGGGTCTCAAGTGCTCTTTAGTTTGGTTTTGTAGTATATTTATTGTGAAAATAGGTTCGGAGTAAAGATCAAGCGAAAGACTGAGATAAGTGAAAGACTGACGGAAGAGTTTGAGGCAAATAGAAAATTTTCATTTGTGTAAAATTATGTAAATAAGTGTAATTTCATATTGTGTAATTTTCTTCTGTTGTAATTTTCTTTGTGCAATTTTATCTAATTTCATGTTGTGTCATTTTGTGTGTAAACGTGTAAGACAACTTTTCACCCTGTTGAAGCAAGAAGCCTTTGCTCTTAAAGGGATTTTGTAAACTCAATAATAAAAAAAATGAATGTAAGCAAATTCAGGTTTTAAGAAATGTGGGCCCATTGGGGGTGCGTGAGAGCGGGCACATAGGAGGTCACGTGGAGTTTTCGGGAGGACGTGCGCGTGGGCTTGCGCGTGGGCATATGACAGGTGCGTGTGGCGGGTGCGCATGGGACTGCGCATGAGCGTGCTCGCGGGCGTGATCGTGAGTTTGGGGTAGGCATGGGATTGGGCATGGGGTTGGACCTAACGTGAGGGCGTGCCCTTGAGCGTGTTCGTGGACGTGCGCTTAGGCGTGCCTTTGGGCGTGTACATGGACGTGCGCCTAGGGGTGCCTTTGGACGTGCGCTTGGCCGTGGGCACGCGCGTGGGCGTGGGCGTGGGCGTGGGCGTGGGCGTGGGCCTGGGCCTGGGCCTGGGCGTGAGCTTGAGCGTGGGCCCGGGCGTGAGCTTGAGCTTGGGCGTGTGCGTGTGCGTGTGCGTGGGCGTGTGCGTGTCCGTGTGCGTGTCCGTTGGCGTGTCCGTGGGCGGGCGCGTGGGCGTGCGCTTGGATGCGCATGTGGGTGTGCGCGATGGCGTGCGCGCGGGCGTGGGCGTGCGCGCGGGCGGGCGTGTGGGCGCTGGCGTGCGCGCGGTCGTGCGTGCGTGCGTGGGCGTGGGAGAGCGCGCGGGCGTGACCGTGCGCGTGGGCGTGCGCGCGGGCGTGCGTGTGGGCAATGGCGTGCGCGCGGTCGTGCGTGCGGGCGTGGGCGTGGGAGAGCGCGCGGGCGTGACCGTGCGCGTGGGCGTGCACATACGCATGGGTGTGCGCGCGGCGTGCGTGCGGATGTGCGCGTGGGCATGCGCTTGGGCGTGCGCTTGGGCGTGCGCGCGGGCGTGCGCGCGGGCGTGCGCATGGGCGTGGGAGTGCGCGTGGGCGGCGCATGGGCGTGATCGTGCGCGTAGGCGTGCTTGAGGGCGTGCTATTGGGCGTGCGCGTGGGCGTGCGCATGGGAGTTGAGCGTACGCGAGGGCGAGCTCTTGCGCGTGTTCGTGAACGTGCGCGTGGGGGTGCGCGTCGGCGAGCTAGTAGAAGGGCACGCGAGCGTGCGCGTGAGAGTGCGCTTGGGCATGCGCGGGGGGTGCGCGTGGGTGTGTTGGCGAGCGTACGTGCCGCGCGGCGCCATAAGCGGCTTTGATCTTGCCTCGTTCGCTGATTGCGTGGCGCGCGTTTGATCGCAGTCTCCGCTCTTGATTAACATTGATTAGCGTATTAACATACGAATTGTTCCTTGTGTGTCTGCCCGAATTCCGTGTCTCGTGGGAGCTGTGCGCGGGAAGTGACCTCGGTCGGGCGGCGCTGAATAACACCTCCGAGCCGATTGGTGATTTTGTCTGATTTTGCTGCTGGGCGTAGGAATTCCGGATATCACTTTCTTTTGTTTGATCACCTGTACCATGCAGTCTAAATAAATATACTATTTATGTACTGTTTATTTGCTTTTAAAAAAAAGTATTCATTAATATAAAATGTAAATAAAATACAAAGATGAAATTGTGAGCGGTGTGATTTAGAATGTTTCCTTCAAACGAAATTTGTTCTCTACATTTAGTTCTTTTAATAAGGTCATGTATTTTTTCTTTGAAACGTGAAGTCGCATTCATGCATTAATCCGTGCAATACGTGCAATAATAAAAAGTAACAAAAACACTACTTCCTTAGAAATGGCTACAATTTTGTTCTTGAAACTCTTGTACACTATGAGATGACATATACGCCATATTGCTTTATTAGTTGTTTTTTCAATAATTACAGAAATGACGTTTTTGACGAGCCTCTGACATCGTTAATTATACATTGGCGATGATTTGTTCACATTATTGAATTTATGTTATATGTGCTCTAAATGATGTGTTATAAAAATTTGCGCAAACTCAAAACTTTTCTAAGAAAACGAGCTCAAAATTCCCCATTTTCAGAAATGTTTAAACGTAATTTTTTCAAAACCATCTCCAAATTTTTTCTTCAAACTTTTCGAGCATGTAGTGCTCATTGCACTGTTTAAGGTAAAATAAAATAAATTTTGCTATACTCTTTTTTTCAAACATTACACATATGTCATTTTTTTAAATATCTCTCATGCCATGAATATGCACACTTCCAGCAATTTGTAAAAATGTTTTCATTTGTGAATGAATGTGCTTCAAATGGCTTTAAATGAAGTTTTTCGAAAATACAAAATTTGCCTGAGAAAATGAGCTTCAATTTTCGCATTTACATAGGAGCTTAAGCAATATTTTCTTAAGAATAGCTCTATATTCTTCAACGAAAATTTCTTTTTAGATTTAGATGACAGCTGGCAAGAGAATGTGGCAATACCTTAAAGTAAGCCCATACGGAAAAAAAAGAAGAGGAAACTTTACTATGAGAAAATCCGTGCTATTCTGTTGTACCATTAGTCAGAAATTGCAAAGCTTTAATATCTTTCCCGACGTCTTCTTCATTTTTTGTTATTTAATATTTTATAATTATTTTAATTGATTTTACGTATATGTGAATTATGTATTTTTCCAAAAATGGTTGAATGAAGGGCTAATAATATTATTATAAACGAATATACGTAAAAGTATGTGCTAGCATATCTATTTTAAGATGAGCTGTATCCACAAATAATATGAAAAATGAAATATATTAACAATAACTTAAAACTGCCAGTTACACATTTTCATCCAGATGACATGGTCATGCGAATGGTATTGAAATTTCAAGTTTGACTCTTCAGAACGAGGGATAGTACCACACTTTGAATTTATTGTTATATTTATTTTTTGTCAAAATTCATATATTTACTTGTATGTTTTTTAATTTTTAAGAAGAAAATATAATGTAATAGTAATGAGCGTTTTCCTCATTCATCATAAATTGATTGTGATGTGTGATTAAATAGTGATTAAATAGTGTTTCAGAGTGTGATTAAATAGCAATATACAGATATCTTGCATGTATGAAAAGCCAACTATAAAATAAAATTCCTTAGGTTATAAATCAGGTGGAATATTTTGTACCCTGTTTCCAAAATGTAGATTTTTTGCTCTTCCACGGATTAAAATGAATGCTGTGTTATTTTGTAAAGCACTGCCACACCATGCAGAATGATAGAATCATGGGAATGGAATAATTGAAAGCACATTGGAATGGCACATTGGTCATTTTTCATCAATGTTTTGCCCCTTGATTGCAATTTTGTTTCTATAAAGTTGTGTTGAGCATTTAGTTTTGTAATCACGTATCGCAGTTTCTACTATATGTTCTATTATATTAAATTTCCGACGAACTAAAATTACAATAAATTAACCATATTAATTTAAAATGTGTTATGTCGTAAAGCTGTAAATGGCATGGATTCTGAAGACATGTCGTCTATCATTGATGCATTCTAGACGTAGCTAACTTGTAAATGATTGCTTATCACGACATAGAGGTGATAAAAATGTATAGTTATTAGGTAATCTTTTGTAACTTTTTTGCCGTTTTTCAATTTTTCGGTCATTTTCTAGACCTTTGGTAATTTTTGTTATTTTTACGTATCTTATTTCTTTATTGTATTTTTTTGTTAGTGAATGTTTCATGAATTTACAATGACACACTAAAACAAAGTTTTCTTTCATCCGTTCATGACAAAATTCACTACTATTGGGCTCTGTTTTTCGAACTCTGAAAATCACACGGATCTTCTGTAACTTCCTTAACCATGCAGAAACAACGGTTGGAAGATCGGAGCTAAAGGTTACATATCCTTTTAAAATAAAGACTTCATATTAAATATAATTTTATATAAATAAATTGTATTTAACATTGTAAAATTCATAGAATAAATAAACACATAAAAATGTTTGAGTATTTTAAAAGAAATTAGGTCATTTCTCCCTTTTTAAGTCATTTTACATGTCATTTTCCTCTTATTTTTAAGTAATTCTATAGGTCATTTTCAAAGAATTTTTAGGCCATGACAATCCGAGCGCTTCTTGTAAATTAATAAAGGACATTACTTTTAGATGAATACCGTTTCTGCCATTTCTTGCGCAGAATCCCCTGGTACACGTCCTTCGTCTTGTGAAAACGCTACACTAAAATAATAAGGAACTTTGCAGCAGGCGCGTTAATTGAATTGGGAGGGGAGGACGATGTATTCGGCGTCGCCAGTGGATTTACGCAATCCTGTGGCCACGGGCGCGGAATCTGAAGAGTGCGGCGGCGACTTCGAAGAAATGACAAACGACGCTCTCCAGCCGCCCGCTGTCGCGTTTAGAGGCGCCGGCGACGCGCGCGGAATAATTAATGCTCCGGGACAGACAGGGCGCGGTTTGCGGTGGCGGCGGAGTTGGTGCAGGCGGCCGTGGCGGCGGTGGCAGGGGTGGGGTGGGGGTGATGACCGTAGCGACTGCGCACACTGGGCCAAATGCAGCAGAAATGCGCGAATAAAAAATGATGTGGATTGAGCTTCACTCACGTCGTTAGCTTGAAAGAGGTGGGAGGCAGTAGGTAATACTAATCTCCATGTCGCCGGGTTAGTTTGATGGGCCTAAGGTCTGCCGACTTTTGGGTGGGATTGGGCAAAGTATGTTCCTCGGAATACTCCGGGTCCCACGTATAAAAGTCCAGACGAGAAGCTTCAACGTCCCTGCCAGGTTGCCTAGGTTCCGGTGGTACTCACGTCGATAGCTTCAAAGTGGAGGCAGTGAATAGGCGGTGCTAAGCTCCGTATTGCCGGGTTTGTCCGATGACCCATCAGTTGGGCCTAAGATGTGCCGACCTTTGGGAGGGATTGGGCGAAGGACGTACCTTAGAATGCTCACAGTCCCACATATAAAAGTCCAGACACGGAGCATAAACTCTTGTTAGGTTGCCTAGGATCCGGCAATACTCACGTTGTTAGCTTCAATGTGGAGGTAGTGAGAAGGTGGTTTGCCACCGGCGTTTTGGCAGGATAGGGCTTGCGATTCAGTAGTCGACATCCTCTGTGCAGTGGGTGGCGGACTTCAAACCATATGTGTCCCTCTGGGAACATGAAACCCCCCTGTCAGGTTGCCTAGGTTCCGGCGGTACTCACGTCGGTAGCTTCAATGTGGAGGCAGTGAGTACGTGATGCTAAGCTTCGTTTGCTGAGGCTGCCCGATAACCCACTAGGTGGATCCCTGGCGCGTCGTCCTTTGAGCGTGATAGGGCTTGAGTTTTCGTTAGTCGGCATCATCTATGCAGCAAGGCGGACTTCAAACACACGTATACATGTACAGATGGGGAACAAGAACCTCCTGTCAGGTGGCCTAGGTACTCACGTCGTTAGTGGTCCAATACTCTGGGCAGGAGTAGAGGAGAGACTTGTCCCGACGTATTGCGAGTCGTGCATTGTCTCGACTTCGGTATTGGCGTTGAAAGCCAGTACCTCTGCGCTGGCAGGGCAGTCCTACCCTGGCATTGAATGGGGAGGTTCCTGAGATGGATAATTACTATCAGGCGGGACCTGAATGCCGAGCGAAAGCGAGCATGTCGGCTGCGGGGACTGAAAAGGCAAAAGGCCTAGGTGTCGACTCCGAGGATTTATCCTCCCGGTAGAAAACACGTGAATGAAGTGTGTGGGGTGGAAGCCCTTACTAGGTTCATGAGCCGTGATGTAGGAGTCAAACTGATCACCTTCATCCACCACGTACCGGATTCATATCCAAGACGACCCGTGTGGAATTTGTGGTGCAAAAACCGAGTTGGCGGTTGTTTTTGTTTTTTTCGAGGTTCTCCCGTTTTCCCTGCCTCTCACTCCGCCGTTGCTCTAACATCCGTAATAATCCCATTCACGGGTTCTACTGTTCATCAGTTTTTAACAGTTGCATTGCTGTCCCGGTACCCAGAGAACCTCAAAAGGGAATAGAGGTCACCCCCGAACCCCAAAATTAATTGCAACATAATTCAAGGAATGCTTTATATATTTGAAAATTAATAATACTAGTAGTTAGTCGATTTAACAATCATTTTCTGTCAGTTTGTGTTCAAATTTTTCGTTTTCTTTTATATTTAGCAAAGCCATATACGAACATTGTGTGAACATATACGTCAAGAACAAGTCGCAGATCTTTTCCGAGAGAATACAAATGGTAGCGTTTGTTTGTTGTTGTTTTGTTTTGAAGTGCTAGTTTAATATTTTCCATGTCTCTCCTATTTAAAAGTTATTATTTACATCCGCAGATGCCAAAATAGGATTGCAACGTGTTTGTTGGCAGACCTGCTTGTAAAAGCATGCCAGAGTTTTCACAAAGCGCTACTGTTTGGAATTCTGGTATGAACATTTGATATATCATGAAAAATGAAAGTATCGCTAATAGTTAAGAAGCGTTTTAATAATAAAAACCCGAACGATGAAATCTATGCTGAGGTCTATCGTTCACTAGGCCTCTGACGAAATGCGATTATTATCACAGCAGTAGCGACTCTTGATGTAGTGGAACGCTCGTTTCTTGCTACCGAGATTAATTTTCAAAGTGATCTATGTGAAGTTAATGGAAGACAAAAGGGGTTTTAGTAGGTTTTCTCGCGGTTCCAGTGTTTCTATTTTCTATGACTCAACCAATGCTCATTCCTCTATCAAACCATTTATTACAGGTTTGACCAACAAGCCGTAGGTTCCGAAGATATGGTAACTGTTAGTAAAAATAATAAAATGTGATTTAAAAATGTATCTGTTTGAAAACGCCAGGTTTCAGTAATAATGAGTGAGAAAGTAAATGTTTGATAATAAAAGGGATTACTCTTTTTCTTTCCTCTTTATTGTCCCTGCCTCCTCTTTTGTTTCTTCTCTCCTCCATTTTTCCCCTCCCCTCTTCTTTTTCTCTTTTTCTTCTCTTGCCATCCTTTCCATTTTCTCCCCTTTCTTACACTTCTTCTCTCTACCCCCTCACGTCCTTCTCCTCCTCTTCTACTCCTCTTAGGACCCTTTCGTATTCTGCTTGTCACCTTAGGAGGTACATCTTAAAACTGATAATAGAGGCATCTTCATTCCTTATTTTAATACGTACCTTCGTTCGTAATGTCGGACATTCATTTGACATTAACACGCCATCTTCTCTTTTTTCAACTACATTTCTCTAATTACTGCCTAAATCAGTCCTTAATAAATGTCCCAACTAGAAGAGCTAAGATTTACTCTATCACGAGTATTTTGCATATTAGCATATTATGTCATAAAGGCGGTGGTAAAATTATAGGAATATTCAGTTTTTCTATGAATCTTCATAAAAGGGGAACACTGCAAAAAAGAATAATATGGAACATAATCGACCATCTGGCATTCGTTCTCAAAGGAAATATTAAAAGCAACATTGAACGTTATGCACCAATGAAATACAATATGAAATTTAAGGTATATTAAATATATTATATAAGTAAATTAATGATAACTAGATAAATATATTTTCTTATTATTTACACACACTAAAATCTCATTTTAGAGAAATGAATTGTAACATATGATAATCAATAAGCACTGTGAACGTTTTTGGTGTCATTTGTGACACTGCGCTGTACAAAATTGAAGGTATATTAGATATGTTATATAATCACATTAATTATAACTTGAATCGTATTTTGTCTTCTTATTTACACTAAAATCTCATTTTGAACGAATGAATTGCCAGGTACAAAAACCAATATGCAAAGTGGACGTTTCTGGTGTCGTTTGTGACACTGTGCTTCAGCGTCGTCGAGCCGTGACAGTGTTGGCATCAGCGGTGGGGGAAGATAGGGGACGCAACGGCTCCAGAGTTCTCTGGCGACGAAGAGGAAAAGGGGAGGGGCGGCAAGTGAGAGGCAGCGGTGACGAACTGCCCATTACCCTCCCCGACAGACTCGTCTTCCTCTCAGTGAATTTCAACGCGCTGCTCTTTTATTTCTAATTCTCGCTGTTTCTCCCTGCCACCGCTTCGTCATTAACTGACACTACTTACAGGAAAGGGTCATAAGAGGAGTGGAAGAGGAGGAGAAGGTGAGGGGTAGAGGAAAGAAGTGTAAGGAAGTGGATAAAAAGTGGAAGGGATGAAAAGAGAAGAAGAAGAAGAAGAAGAAGAAGAAGAGGAAGGGCAGGGACAAGAAGGAATGAAAGACGGAAAGAAAGAGAAGGAAGAGATGAGAAGACAGTAAAGAGGAAGGAAAAGGAGTAATCCCTCTTTGTTATCAAACATTTACTTTCTCACTCATAACTGAAACTAGCGTTTTCAAGCAGGTACATTCATTTCCTCACCGTTATCCCATTCTTTTTTTCTTCTACTCTGCATTTCTCCCTCACTGTGTAATCACAATTTTCGTTTCGTCTTGATTTGTTATTATTTCTATTCTCTGCATTTCTGTATTTAGTGTAACTTTCCCATTTTTCTAGTCGTTTGTTATTATTCTTCGCGACTCTTTAATTTCTTCTGCAAATTTCCCCAATTATTTCTCATTCTATCTCTACTTTCATTTTATAATATATTTCTCTCTTGCTATCCACATCAATAAAGAAGTTTGTTCCTAAAAACGTTATAATATGTACTTTATTGAATTATTCACTGTTTCAAATACTAATATTTTTAACATCTCACTAGCTGCAAGTTTTTTGTTAAGCATCCTATACATGACATTCAATAGTACTTTGGAAAGAAAAATCAAAAGTAAATTTAAAAATATTTTATGACTGTAGTAAAGTATATATTATTTGCTATTTAACCTTCAATTCAATGTTAGTTATTTATCATATCTCAAGCATATTTTTTTATCACAAATAGGTGGAACAGGTTTTATACAGTACGACAGGGAAATCTCTCCAGACTGAGCCAGGGGCTCCTCTTAAAAATTGTATTATGTCACTAACAACCATATAACTGGGAAACAAATAAAGGCGATAGATCTTCCAGCAACTGTTATGTTTGAGCCGAGTACGAAATTTGTTTTTTTTTGTTACAAGTTTCAGCTCGTGCTACCAACATATATTTTCTGTTGCTAACACTCTTACTAGTCACTGGTGTCACTACAGAGAGACTTAACTGCTGCACTATATACTTCGTTAACCAAAAATTGTATCATCCTTTTTAATGACGTTTCACTTTTGATCTCATAGAGTTTGGTAAACAAAAGGTGCCTTAGTCCCAATCTGCCCCTCACCAACACTTATGTATCGGGTCGTCACCTCGCTACCTTGCTCGCCTTGCTAACTTGTGCGACAAGCGGGGGCAGCCGAACGCGGCGGGGGAAGACTCGCCATTGGCCGATTGATTGATTTTTTTCGTGTTTCCGGGGGCGTCAACTGCTTTGGTCATTAGTCCCGTTAGTGCAGTGCATGTTTTTTTCCGGACATGGCGGTGATATTCCCCCGCTGGATGGCGAGATCCAGCGACGACCTACCGTCAGCTAGTGGGGTTTCCCCCTAACCAGGACTCTTCCACCAGCGGGGCACCGCCCCAGCCGGGACAAGCTCTAAGCTCCCGACCGGTCTCCCGGAATATGTGGTAGTGTAGTGCATGTTAGTGTAAGTATGTGTGTAAGGGGAGAAGATAGGACAAGGAAGAGGAAGGACATCGCGCGCGGTCCGTGGCCCGTTTGGTAGGATACTGCTCCGGCATTCGCCTGGTGTTGATCGGAGAAACCACAGAAAACTACCGATCAGAGCAGCCAGCCGCTAGAATCCTCCTCCAGACAGCGACTGAATTCGACCTAACTGAGAAGCTAGTGTCGAAAATCCTTCCGCCGCCGGGACTCGAAACTAGGACCTCCTGGTCAGAGGCACTTCAGTGGCATCAGTTGATGCAATGAGCTACCCAACGCGACGCCGCGCCACACCTGCCACGCCCCCCAACGTGACTGAGCGCCACGGACACTTTGAGTCAAGTGAGGGCCGTGGTGAACAGAAAACTACAAGTGTAGTGCTGTGGGAATGAATGGTTATGTATATAAAAAATGGAAGAATTAATGATGTGCGAATGAAAAATAAATAAAAAGAAAAAATACCAAGAAAGAGCAAAACAAAACATTACTTAGGGTTAAGAAAAAGTCATAATAATTTTGTGGAAGTCAGGTACGCCAAAGTGCTACGAAATGCTTAACAAATTAAACTAAAATTAAGTTAATTTTATTTAATATTTTCTAATTATTAAGAAAATCCCTCCCTCTCAACTGCTTAAGCCGCGAGGCAGCGGTTTCATTGCAAACCATTTAGTAAGTAAATTACCACCTCCTCAGGGATACGGTGGAAGCGAAATATGAAGGTTTACACCTAAAATCACATCTGTGATCCATCGCATTTTCCTGTGTGCTTCGTAACTCTTACTACTTCCTGCTCTGTTTTGCGTTCACCGTCTCGCCGTAGACTTCGATTTGGCGTCGCGGCCGTTGCCCTGTGTCAAACAAAGAATAAATACATAAACAAACAAACAAACAAACAAACAAACAAATAAATAAATAAATAAATAAATAAATAAATAAATAAATAAATAAATAAATAAATAAATAAATAAATAAATAAATAAATAAATAAATAAATAAATAAATAAATAAATAAATAAATAAATAAATAAATAAATAAATAAATAAATAAATAAATAAATAAGAAAATAAATAAATAAATAAATAAATAAAAATTTATCAAGAAAGAGAAAAACAAAACATTACTTAGGATTAAGAAAAGTAATAATAATGTGAAAGTTAGGTATGCCGAAGTACTACGAAATGACTGACAAACTCTCATTTTCCTGTTTGCTTGGTAGTCGTCGCGGCCGTTGCCCTGTGTCACACAAAGTCCCCGCGCGAGGCGTCTGCAATAGGACAGAGCGCGACCGCTAATTAAAAAGTGGCGGAGAGTGGGGGCGGTGATGACAAGCAGCGGGGTGGGACAAGCTTTTTGCCAAGGCAGAGGTGTGTCAAAGGAAGGGGATTGCCTTACGCTTGCCCATGCTTACGCAGTAGATAGAAAGTTATGTAATGCTGTGCCAAAAACGGGGAATTTTCGACAGAAGAGCTTTTGTTACAGGGTCCTGGTAACGAAAAAGTGGATAATCCATTTGATAAATTAAGAAATAAGTCCTCTAGCCATCTCGTGGCGTAGAGCAAAGTCGCTCGCCTTTCACCAAGGAGATCCGGGTTCGATTCCCGTCGAATCTCATGTGAAATTTGTTCCAACAAAACGAGTTTGGCTGCTTCACATGGGCTAGTCCAACCCCTGTGAAGTGTCGTAAACCCTACCCCAATCCTTATTCCTTCCCAATTCTGGCCGCTGGGTAGTGACGCAGGAGCGCGTGGTGAGAGGCGCGTACGCGGAGATGCTACCTGGCGGTCCTCTTAACAACTGACCGCGACGAGACGAACAGAAATATCAATAGTAACGGAGGATTACTCCAGATTCAATGTAGAAAAGTAACGGAGGATTACTCCAACAGCGCTCAACACCCAAGAAGGGGTTAAGAGACGCGTTGCGTCGTAAGTTGACGCAACAAATTTAAAAAAAAAAAAAGAGTAACTTTACACGGCGAAGATCCGTCGAGTAAAATGCGGAGTAAGCTTAGTTTTCAACGTGCGTGTACCTGCGACGTGTTATGGCTCGACGATTGCGAATGATGGGATTTGAAGATGATTCCGGCGATGATTCGGAATATTATCCTGTAATGCGAAGACAAAGATAGGTGTAGGAGAGAATGGATTGGTTTCCCAATTATGATGATCGAGATTTTGTGACGAGGTTATGTTTGACCAAATTATCAGCTCTTCTATTTTGAAGAATTGAAGCGAAATAATTTGCATACTAAAAAATAAATATAAAAAATATATTCAAGTAGTAGAATTATTTCATAAACTATTATTTCTGAATTGTAGGTACCCATTTACAGGCAATCAGTCCAGAATCAAAATCAAAATAGGATATTCTATTAAAAATCATTTAAATCGTGCAAGTACGTATTTTATTTGTGAAGTAAAACTCATCGAGTACATTATGAACTGTGGAGGACTTTGTAAATTTATTTTTCACCGATGTGGATTCGAAATAAAGTAAATATATGACAAGAAAAGGAAAAATAAGAACAATAAGTACTTATTTATTTAATCAAAAACAGTAATAAACGGTAATAATAATAATAATAATAATAATAATAATAATAATAATAATAATAATAATAATAAGAGAACGTATGGGGGAGATCATCTGCGTACGTTTTCTTGAGTTCCAGAATCCCTTCCCAACGTTTTAACTATAACTAATAGTTGAAAGATGAATAAAAGTTAAAAAATAAAACAAACAAATATTTCTTTTAAAAGCGCGAGGTTAACAACATTTGAAAAACTGGACATTTTCGTCCTAGTTGGTAATAATATACATTCGAAAACCTAGACTAAGTAATATTAAGAAATAAAGATACAAAAACTAAGAAATAAGCTACGCTATCTCAAATAACCACACAAAACTAAGAGCAAGACGACGCAAAAAACTTCCAAATCTGAAATGTAAGGAAATAACCAGAGGTTCCCGTTGGTCCGCAATGGTTCACAGTGTTACTCTCGTTCACGGCCTCTTGAATTACTCTCTACTGTGTATGAAAAATTGCGTGTTCAGCAGGTACGCGGAGTAAATTGGGGAGTATGTACTCTAGAGTAACATAACCCTCCAGAAGCGTGGTGAAACGCTTATATTTTACTCGAGAGTAACTATCGTGGAGTAATGCTTACTCTGGAGTAACTACTCTTCACTTTACTCGGCTGTTGGTGAAACCGGCCCTTAGAGTTATAACTCCAGGAGGTGGTATCGCCCTCTTACACGAACTAAACTAGTACAAACTGCTGCCAACGTTACTTAAAACGTGCGAAAAAACTAATAATTAAACAAAGAATTGCTTGCTACAGATCCGGAATCGAATCCGTCTTTGGTGAAAATATAATTCCAGATAAAACTTTAAACAAAATTTCAGGCGCAAATTCATAAAAAACTTAAAGGAAACTGACAGACACTTCTCACGTCAACCAACGTTACTCACGTACTAATGGCGCACTTTTTCTTGATACACAACAGCGTGGGTTGCGGGGAGTGGCGGGTTCTGTCTACGTCACGGCAGTGCAGGGCTGTCAACATTATTGACAGAAAACTCGGTGTAATAACTCGTCTTGGAGTAGATAGCTATGAGAAACTACGGAAAAAATTTATTTTAAATTCCGAAGACATAATAATAAATATAGAAATAATTAAGTAACAAGAAGGAACATGGCACGCCCAGAGAGACCGAAAACTAGGAAGTCCGCATTGCAAAGGAAGGAAGTAGGCAGAACTGCAAACTGAGCCGTGACTAGCATAGTACTATGCTCGCACTTTTTCTTGATCCTCGAGCTCCTTAGCCCTCGCTCAGCGTGGCATAGCACGGCCCGGTAGAAAATATGAGCTCCGCTCGGAACGTCACAGCTCTGTTTGGAGTGCTGCCCATCTTCTTCCTTTCCAATGCGGACTTCCTAGATTTTGGTCTCTCTTTCTATCGACCTGTGCATACCATGTTCTTTCTTGTTACTCAATTATTTCTATAGCTATTAATTATTTCTTCACAATTTAAAAAATATTCCGTTGTTTCTCATAGCTATCTACTCCAAGACGAGTTATTACGCCGAGTTTCCTGTCAATAAAGTTGACAGCCCTGCACTACCGTGACGTAGCCAGAACCCGCCTCTCCTCGCACCTACGGCTGTGTAGAATCAAGAAAAAGTGCGCGATTAGTAACACAGGCGTAATACTTACCGATACTTGATATTTGGTGCCAATACGTCTCACATGGTTACGATCGAATGACGTACCTTTTGCGTTTTCGTATTCTCACAAATTAATCTTATTTTGTGTTAAAGTTGGGGAGCCTGTATCTAGCGACACTAGAGCTATCTATAGTAACGCGCTCTAGCTTTGTCCCCGATTTTGATGGAGAGTTGCAAGGCCCTGGTAAATCCTTTTCAAAATTTTACCAGTTCGCCCAGTTAGTTATATATTTCAGGCGTAAAAAAATGCTACAAACTCACGATTGGAGACGTTATCTATGGATCATGTACACACGTTAGGCCTTTTGCACAGTAAGCGGCCTGGGGAGGGGGTGTCCTTGTGCTTCGAATCCGACTTCAGCAAATGAGCTTCAGGCACCAGTTTACGTCAATATATTAGCAAGAATTTTAAATCCAGCCATATGCCAAAATTGCTTTGTTACAAGACATCGAGACAAATTTATAAAGCATTTCTTATAAATATTGCATCTTGTACACTTTTATCGTGTTATTTTTTGTTTGTTTACCGTTGAAAATTGTCATTTTGCGTATGTGTGTGTTTAGTCGTGCTGCCTGTACAGAGATTGTACTCCTCAGCATGTGTGTGATTTTATCATGGTGCAAAAGCAATCATTCTTATCTCTCCATCCCCCAGATGAACTGGTGATAGGAGAGAATGGCGTATGGGAAGCGTGAATGGATGGATGATGTTTTAGACATGAGAAGTCGGGTTAGTTTGTTAGGTCTAGGATTTAGAGAGGTTATTTTGTTAAAGGGAGGGAATTGTGGGAGGAGGTAGGTTTCTTAATTAAGGTGTAGGAGGTGATCACAGGTTATTTTAATGCAGGTGTAATTTTAGGACTGGGAACATGTCCGATGGGTTGTTTCGTTAAAGGGGTTTTAGATGGGTTATTTTGTTTGAGGGTACTGCGTCGCGATTGCTTGTTTTGTTAAGGTATTGGTAAGACTGTATATGGTGTATGGAGATTGGTGGGAAAAGGGTGGCATTTCTGGATTTTAGGGAACTCACGTCGTTTAGTAGAGAGGTATGTCATTTCAGAAGTTTTATAAAGTCGTGAATGTAAGTGCTGGTTGTCCAGGTGCCTGGTCGTATGGTCTACGTAGCTATATTGTGGGAGAAGGTGAAGGTAGGGTGAATATGTCAAGCGGGTGGCGCTTCCTGTTGTGAGGGATGGTTCTGTTTATGATATGACGATGAGGTTCGACAAAAGCAGAGAAGGAAGGATTGTACATTGCTTCTAGCAGTCGTTTCCGTGCAGTTTCGTAGGTTTCTGTCGCAAGAGGTATAATGTCGTGCTGCGTTTTAATGTCCAGGTAGCAGTCGTCAGGTGCGGGTCTGTAAGTCAGTCTGATTATTCTGTTTTCCAATCTGGTCAGCAAGTTATAGTTTGATTGGAAAGTCGAGGCCCATGTTTCAGCGCCATATGTGGCTATTGGCTTGATGTACGTATGGTATATGTAAAGTTTGGTTTTGTGTTTAACGTTCTTGTTTGTCATGATGGGCAGTAAGGCATTGATTGTCCAGTGTGCTTTTTGGGTCTTGTCCTTGATGTGTCGCGTCCACAGTAGTTTACAGTTGAATGTCAGTCCAAGATACGTCACTTCTCGTTTCCATGGAATGTCCACGTCATTGATGTTAATGGGGGCTATTGCTGGATTTGCTCTTTTCCATTGAAATATGATCGCTTGACATTTGAATGCGTTGATTGTTATTTGGTTTTCTCTGGTCCAGACTGTGAGAAGGTTAGCGGCTTGCCGTAACTTCCATAATGCCAGTTTAGTCGTGTGGTTGGTCACAGTATATGCCAGGTCGTCTGCGTATAAATAGTCATTTACATTGTGAGGTACTGGTATGTCATTTATGAAGATGTTGAATAGGGTAGGAGACAGCACAGCGCCCTGAGGGACGCCGGCTTGGATGGGATAGGAAGAGGAATAGCATGAAAGGTGTTTTACACGGAAGGAGCGCAGGGAGAGGTAGTTTCTCAAAAAAGACTGAAGGAATTCTGGGATGTATGGTTTTATTTTGAGAAGGAGGATCTCGTGGTTGACTGAGTCAAAGGCACTGCTGAAGTCTGTAAATAAGGCAGGGACGTCACATGGATATTGTAGGGATGTTGAGACGTCTAGGGCAAGTCGTAGAGTCTGTAGTACCGCTGACCTATTGTCTCTGAAACCAAACTGTGTTTTTCGTAATACGTTAGTCAGAAGTGGTGTCATTCGTCTGAGTAAAAGTCGTTCAAATAGTTTGCTGGAAGTGGGTAAGAGATTGATTGGTCTGTAGCCGCTAAGTTGTTTGTGGTCTTTGTTTGATTTTTGGATCATGATGACGGTGGCATGTTTCCAGATGGAGGGGTAGCGAGATAGGCGTATGCATGCGTTGAAAATGACAGTCAAATGGTGAGTCGCATTGTGAGTCAGATGTTTAGTGCCGCCGTCTGAACTTCATCGGGGCCTGCAGCTTTTGTCGGGTCAAGAAGTCGAATTTCGTTTCGTATTTCATTGTCAGTATAAGTCCACAACTGTTGCTGAGCAGTTGGAAGTGGCGGGGTTTTGAAGAAATTAAGGATAGCGGAAGAAGGGAGTGGGGGGTTGGTTTCTGGAAATTTGGAGGAGTGGAATTGGGCGAAGGCTTCAGCAATGACCTTGGGATCGTATGTGAGGGTGTTATCTGGTAGCATTATGGGAGAGATAGGTTGTGGGGCTGCCTTCATGGTTTTAATTATTTTTCATAGTCGGTCGGGGTGTTTTAAATTTGCGTCCCGTATAGTCTTGTCCCAAGTATTTCCGTGGTGTTGAGTCAGTTTGTCGTGGAGTGCACGTTTAAATTGTTGGTAAATGGTCTTGTCCTCTTTTTGTCTAGTTCGGTAGTAACGTCTTTATGCTCGTCTTTTTTGTCTAATGAGGTCTAGGAGTTCATTCGGAAGGTTTTGGAAGTGATGTGGCGAAGAATATAATGTAGATTTGCGTATGGCGGATTTGATCTGATGGTTAAGGTGGTCTATGGCTTTATCTACTTCTTGGCAGGTACTGAGGGATGAAGGAGTTTTTATCTCTTACGATATGAGATGCTTGAAGTTTTTCCAGTCTATGGTGCGAGAAGGGTGAGTGGGCGGGGCTAGAGAGTAAGGCGTTATATGAACCGTGAAGATTATTGGTAGATGATCGGATATTAGCTCGTGCCGGGGGTAGGGGTTCGTGACGATGATGGATGTGGAGTGGATTACAAGGTCGAGGATGTCGTTTGGTTCGTCGTTTATCATGTGGGTAGGTTCCTGAGGTGCGAGAAGGTTTAAGGTAGGTCTGGTTAGGAGGTAGTAATGTAGGTCTCGTCCCGGTTGGTTGTCGTACTTGCACCCCCAATTCGTCAGTTTAGCGTTCAAGTCGCCCGCTATAATAGAGGGTGTGCGTCTGTCAGTTAGTTGGTCCAAGTCTGCTGCTTTCAGTCTGCTGTGAGGTCTGTGATACATTGAAACGATTTTGATTGGTCCTAATTTTGTTCCTATTTGAATAGAGGTAGTTTCGAAAGAGGTACTGGGAGTCGGGAGAATGGTATGTGGGATCGTATTCCGAATTAAGATGGCTGTTCCTCCGCCCATGGTTATTGGCCGGTCTGTTCTGTATATAAGGAATTTGGGGATAGAGAAAGGTTGGTTAGGTTTCAACCAGGTTTCCTGAATAAGAAGTGCCCCGATGGAGTAGTCGTCAAGAAACTGTCTGATTGAAGCTTTTTTGTCGTGTAGTCTGCCTTGTGCGTTCCAGGATGCTAGTCTTAAGTAGTGTTGTCTGTTGTTCTGCCTGTTTAAAACAGTTCGCATATTTTGGTCGCAGCAGTCAATAGTTTCGTGAGTATGTCCTCGGGTCCTTTAAAAATATTGATAATGTCTTTTATTATCTGGATGATTCTGGTAATATTGTTGTTCTTGATGAAGTCGATGATGTCTTTTAGGATGTTGCTTGTGCTGTTGCCAGTTGTAGTCGAAGAATCCAGGTTGTCAATTGTCATTTTGTTCAGTACTACTCTCTCTCCTCTCTCGAGCCCGCAGCCCCTTAAATAGGGGAGGTAGGGCCAAGGATAGCCTCGCCTCGAAGCTCGGGTCACTGGCCACGCTCTGCGCGAGGGAGCATGTCGGCGCGCGTTTTCCCTGCGCACGCGCGCCAGGATTAAAGCTGGCCACAGCAAAAAATAATGCTAGAAAGTATGTGCTGTTGGAACACAACCAGTTTCTGGTCGTATATACACGAAGATTTTTCATTACGAGACATTTCATGAATTTAAAAAGAATAGATTATATTTATATGTTATTACGCACGATATTTGGAGCGGCTGGGGCAAAATCCCCGCCATTCCAAGGAGTCGCATAAATAAATAAATAAAATCATTTGTGGCGTCGTTGTTGACGCAATGCGTCTCTTTAACCTTTGTTGGGCGTTGAGCTCTCTCTTGCGTGATCCTTCGTTACTGAGTAATTACTATACTGAATAATTACTATATTTGTCAAGTCTCGTCACGTCGCAGTCAGTCGGAGCCTTTTATCCCTTCCGCCAGGGGCTCGATACCGTTACAACCCGGTTTTCCTAGACGGTCATCCAAGCAGGAATCGACAAGTCTGGAATTCGCTTAACCTCCATGACTTCACGGAGCGTAGTGAACACATTGGACTAGCGGCGCCGGCTTAAAAATGTGTAGGACATACACAACGTGGGTATGCAGACACCAGCAAAATTGCACAGAAATATAAGGTCAAAATTGCACAGAAATACATATCAAATACTTGATTACACTTCAGAAAAGTATTATGTATGTTTAATAGAGATTGAAACCACTTTGAATAATGAGTGGTGCTACAACTACAACTGCTATACTTCCTCGCAATATTTCTTACTTTTGGCATTTTCGGAAATTCAGCGAGTTCAACGAAAATGAGGTTTGCGGCGTTCTCCTTAACTTTTACTTTGTCTTACAATTCACAGCTTCTTCTCCAATATTTTATTTCCATATTTGTAAGTTTATTCTCAATACCATTGGATATTCCCCACATCTCAGCACCACGTGAGACAATTCTGCCTACGATAGTTCCGTAAGTACGGTTGTATACTCGCGCAGCAAACACAGATCGGCGAAACTTTCGACAGTAAAGAATTCACAAATAAATAAAGAAGAAAAATAGTGATTTTTTCTCAAGGGCACTCCAACATTTGACCCTCCATCTTTCGAGTGGCCATTGTGGTACACGAACGACAACTTAAGACGTCCCAATCAATGCACAATGTATATAACAATTTTCATGAAAGTACTGAGAAAGTTACATAACACAGTTTCCTGGAATATATTGAAGTGCTCTTGTGGCGCAATCGGCTAGCATGTTCGGCTATTAACCGGAAGGTTGTTGGATCGGGCCCACCTGGGAGCGATCATTTTTGCCTCCCGTAGACACATATTTCCTCACGTTATCGCAATGACAGCTAACATTTTCAAATGAAGTTCCCAACTTTTCAAGGTTTACGCTGCTGAAAATAACGCTACGAGCCTTCCCGCTCCTCTGTTCCTCCCGCCGCACAGTGGTACATTTTGGCGATTTCCTGGACAAAACATCTGAGAGCTATAGTATGTTTTCTACGACGACCAAAATTATTTTGGATTATCTTTATAATATAAGGGAGCTGGTAACATAGTACCAGAATAATGCACTGCTTAAGTCTGTGAAATTAAATATACATTTTTCTATATATACTTGGTTAAATTTTATCAATTCACAAACTTGACTTTAGAAAACTGTAGGGATTACTTACATATTAATTGATAACATTTGGCATCATTTGGTATTAATGCCATCTCCTGCCCTTTGCAAGAGAAAATTCATATACAGTGCCCGAAGAACCGGAAACGAAGATCACATTTTTCACAAGGGTACATTTCTCCCTACGGTGATATTGGGCTCAGACAAATGAGACAAAGCATATTTGTTCAAGAATTTTAATTTTCTTCTGGGAAGATCCCTCAAGCTGGAAATGAAAGATACAGAAGATCTCAACGGGTTATTAAACATCTCCTGGATTGGGTGCAGTCTTGAACATGTTCGCGAGAATCCTTCTCCATACCGTCTTATATCTTTGTGAATAGAGTCTAGGCATGTAATACCATGAATATTTGGAAACATTTCTTGGCAGTTTCCAGTGCCTACTATAAAAAGTAATGCTGATGGCGTATCCACCTATTTAATTGTCAATAAAATTTTTCTAAATCTCTTAATTAAACCCTCATATATCCCCGTTATTTCTGAGGAATCTTTAAACTTCTCAAAAAAGCGTCTTGCTGAATTACTATCTTTGCTATTAACATTATCCTGTTTGGAAAGCTCTACATTCAGACCCATTTTTATTTGATTTGCATTTGAATGCGTTTCTTGTCCATATTTAAACTGTAGTTACAGTATTATTTAATTAAAAACAATATAATACTAATTTTGTAACAATAACAATGCAATAGAAATAATTGTTGGTATGTAACATACGACTTAAGTATACAAATGTTACTTTCCTATCAATCGAATTTTTGATTTCATTTTTAAAAATTTAAAAAGTGTTACGATGAGTTTCTTTGATATCACGTACGTATTTAATCTTTCATCGAGCGCACATCCTTCCTGAGAACGATTTTGATGCCACATATTATATAAATATTACTTTATGTACAATTTTTAATGAAATAAAATGTGCGTAATTTAGTTCAGAAGATGTAATATGTACATAAATATAATGATCATGTAATATTAGTGAATAGTCATAATCTATTACAAAAATTAAAAATATTCATTTTTTAGTTTATAATATTGAGTAAATTTTTTATTTCAGTAAAAAAATCGAAATTTTCCTCTAGAAACAGCGTTGTAAAAGCAGTTATCGTTCTCAGTACGGATCTCGACGAGGCATATTCGGCGTACACGCGTGCTCAACGAAAAGTTAATTCTTTGTATTTACTAACGGGGCAAGTTGGGGCATGATTTTATAACTGGATTCGAAAGAGGATAGATTCAGCTAGTAAATGAAATTAGAAACATCGCGGAATTCCGCGAAATTGGTAACTTTCAGCCTACGTGAACTTACGAGAAATTAAAATTATTGTATAAATTTCATGCATTTTAATATTTCATCCCACGTCGGTATTATGGATTAATGCATTATAAAACAAACATGAAAATACTCTACAAACCTTCAGGAAGAGAATCCATATTGCCAGTTTTCTCTGCACAACTTTGTATGGCCACTACTTACAAATAAAGACGGTCTATGTTACTCTTGCACTGACTGCAGGTCTACCGAACGCCGTGAAGGGTAAGTTCGGGTGACTACTGTTGCCAGGGGAATTGACCCAGAGACACGAAGTGGGCAGAAACAGATGCTCCCAAGTACACAGTGTGTCGTAGTAATCGCAAAAGTTCAGTAAACGCGATTTTATTTTTGAGGTTTTGTCCAGAATTTCGGGAAAATGCACCACCGTGCGCCGCCCGCGCAGGACCATTGTTGGAGCCATCTGGTATCATTTCTTGGCAACTTTTCCTGCTAACGGATTGTTAGGTGGCTCAAATATACTACTAGAGCGCTCCAATGGTGGAAGTTCGATCTCTCCCGCGGGAAGTATTTTCTCTCTCCTGAGCGCACATTTCCCGTATTTCATCGTAATAACAGCTGAAATGTCAGAACGAACTTTCCAGCTTTTCATGTATTTAAACTGTCTCTTAATATCCCTGGCGAAAATTCGCGTTTTGGGTGATCTTTAAAGCAGTTGTGTACAATGCGTTTTTCACTTGGTTCACTGCTCCTGTCCATACTGTACAGTAGTTCACATCTCTTGTACACTCATACAGAACACAATGTGAACACTTCCACACTCTGTACATATCACCTGGTCCTCTGTAGCGGCACTTGCCTGATACGATATGAATTTCAACGTTGCAGACATTTCATTATACATTCGTACATTTAAGGGCAGTTAAAATATCTTGCATGCTGTGCAAGTTCTTTACACATTCATTTCAACAACACGTTAATATCTTGATGTACATCTCGTAATTTGTAGTTCATGTAGTAGTGCATGTGTGAGTCACTCAACGAGATCCGGGATCACGTATGTTTTATGTAAACTGACAGTGGTGAATGTTATGATAAAAAGGAATTTTTATATAGTTTTGAATTAATTTTTGAATGAGGACGCAAACAAATATTGGTTAGTATTATCCGCGCACTTATGCTTGGGCCTCGCTTCGCTAGATGCGAGAAGTGTGGGAAGTGTGGTTATTTTGACAAAAATAATTTTATATCGAATTTCAAGTTTGTTTTTCGGTGCAAAATAGTGTTTACTACACGGAAGCAAATATTAGCAAACTACATCTTCTAAATGAATGTCTCCTAAGAGAGAAAT